>JAQGAK010000024.1:0-243940 GCA_034696945.1 Lipothrix lubbocki | reverse complement strand
TTAATTTTGTATTAATTTTGTATTAATTTTGTATTAATTTTGTATTAATTTTGTATTAATTTTGTATTAATTTTGTACAATTTAATAATTTCAGAATTTTAAATTTCCAAGATATTTTTAGACTTTGAAAATAAAGTCCAAAACTGTGTAGACTTTATTTATTCTAACTTCCACGTGCTGTTAAAACGTGCCCACTTCAGCTAGCAAAACTTGGAGTTTCCGGAATAATTTGCTTTTGTGGAAATATAACACGCATGGTAAATATTTTCTTAAAGAGCATGTCGTCTTCATTATGATTTCCCCGTTAAGTTATTCTTATACTATTATGCTTGTTTTAATGCTCAAGTTTTATGCGGCAAACTTTATCTCCCACTTGCACACATTTTCTCTCCTCTTTGTAGTGGTCACACATAAGTTAAACTCGCAGAATCACAAAGTCCCATGTTTGGTTTAAGTAACAAACCACACTGCAAATAATTTGAATGTTCATAAATTATTCACGCTTTTTCACAAATAAACTTTTTCGCCCTTCGCCGCATATCAGAAGTTAAAAACATGTATTTACTTTTAAACACATAACAAGTTCCTACACAATCAACTTGTACAATAAGGAACTAAGAGCCTGTGTGTAGGTATTTATAAAAGCATAATTCTGTGTCTTCACAAGGATATGTAGTGTCTTTTAGGAGCAACTTTAGTGCCTTTAGTCTTTAGTAAGCGTGGTCTATTTACTTATGAGCAACTTGTGTACTATTTGTTTTTAAGCAAGCTCAGTGTTGACTTCCACAAAACAGCAGCCAACTTGTTTCAAATTCCATTCCTGGAGAAATTCTTATGGCGTCTGAGATGGAACAAGTTGCTCTAATTTAATTTCCTTTTAATAAACTACTGAAGAATTATTCTATTTTCACTCCAGGAATACCTCCTGCCGTAAGAATTCGGAGAAAATGTGAAAATTTATAATAAAACATATCTAAATTGTATGAAATTGTTTCTAATTTTGTATAAAATTGTTTCAGATTTTGTAGGTAAATTTTTTTGGTTTTCCAAGAAATTGTTTCTGATTTTGTAAGAAAATTTTTTTGGTTTTCCAAGAAATTGTCTCTGATTTTGTATGAAAATGTTTTTGGTTTTGTATGAAAATGTTTTTGGTTTTATGTGAAAATGTTTTTGGTTTACATGAAAATGGTTTTGGTTTTGTATGAAAATGTTTTTGGTTTTGTATGAAAATGTTTTTGGTTTTGTATGAAAATGTTTTTGGTTTTATATGAAAATGTTTTTGGTTTTACAAGATGTATATTTCTTATTTTGTAAGAAAATGTTTCTGATTTTCTAAGAAAATATTTATGCTTTGAATATAAGAAATTGTTATAGTTTTCCAAGAGAATGTTTCATGTTTTTAAAGAAAATTTGTCTGGATAAAGTTTAAGAAATTATGTCTGGATTTGAATTTGGAATAAAAATGTTTGCATTTCCAGACTTTGTACCACCCATTGCTCCGTCCGTAATGTAAAAAGAGTATATATGCATATGCATGTATTTAATGTTTTTATCTGTGTTTAGCATTTCCACCGCCTGTTGTTTCAATGACTGAAGTTGACTGTGAAAATGTAAATAAGATAAATCTTCCCCATACATTACTATTATTCTCGGAAAAGGGTAAATGTTTGCAGACTTTCTTGTTAATGTCCAGCAGTTTCAACGAGAGCAGAGCAATTTCATCTGACAGGAGCTCAATGTCCAGAATGTCAAGTCAGGGGGGTCTAGTGTTACATATGTGCGAGGGATTTTTCGCTATAATTTGTCTTGGGAGGTGATATGAGGGAAATACAAAAATATACGAAAATAATATACACATACTTATATGTACTTATAAATGTATAGATATACATATGTATAGTTCCGTATAAATAATTTCCATGACATACATCAACTATTCGCTTATATAAGAAACACACGACGGCATCGACATCAGTCTCTCTCGTGGTCCTTGTGTACATATAAGAATTGTAAGATATGAGGGAAATAAGACAGTTAGGACTAAAATATGAAAGATATGAGGAGAATATGAAGGATACGAGGGGAATAAGGAAATAGGAGAAAAATACTTACATCTGCCAGCATTCCTGGTATATTTATCACGACCAGCATGTCCAATGTGACCAGCTGCACGGCGATTGAATTCGGCCAGGATTGCTTCGGACGGCTTCCTCACCAACAAAATGGCCTTCTGGAACAGGGATCGAGCTGTTTCACCCGACTCGTGCGTTTTGACAACCAAAACTCTCCCGTCCTTGATGCTCTCAGCTGGAAATCCATTCCTTAGGAGAGCAAAATCCTTGTAGACACTTCCGGTTAGTATTCCTGCAACACACCATCATCCTTCTATTCAACATGTCAATATCTTTATGGTTACTTCAAAAATACGCCTGCACATAATGAAACTAAAACCTGGTAACTATAGTTAAATGTACTTTCTGGTAACTATATAGTTGTAGTATAACCTGCTAATGCTAGTTACACAACCTTGTAATTATATGGTTATACAATTTTGTATCTATAGTTTATAGCCTGGTAACTATAGTGATGTAGCCTATGGTATCTACAGTTGTGTAGCCCGGTAACTACAGTTACATAACTATAGTAACTATTGCTATACTCTGTTTAAGAATAAACTCAAACGTGTCAACCCTTTGCTTTAATGCACACAAAATTAGCTGTATGATTCTCTAATACACACAATATTGGCTGTCATCCTTTAATGCACACAACATCAGCTGTCATAATTTAATACAAGTAGATACCTCTATGCTTCTCATGACACTATAACGCAGAAAATACTACAATGTACCTTATAATGCAAAATATGTAGACTATAATGAGAAAATAGCATTAGTGGTGCCATATGAGTCTATATATATATGTATTTATCTATATTAAAAACTACTACGTGCCCTGTGGTTCTTTTCCTGACGTAAAGTGCAAAAAACCTGTATGGTCCAATTTTCTTACACTCCTACGCAAGTTTGAAGACAAGCAGCATTCACCTCTTAATCTGGATGTTTTATGTGCATGTGCGAAGCCCATTTGATTTCACAGGCTATAACATCTCTGTTCTCATTCGAAATAGGCATAACGGGTTTGTGAATAGTGACATGCCAGGAGCAATAATGTCTCGAAGAGGTAGATACAAGTAGCGTATGTAGAGTATGGAAGGTATACTTGCAAATATGTATACATAGGGACATGTGCATAGACTTCCTTGATAAAGAGCCTGCTACACATAGCATAATGTGTTCCGTTAGTGTCGAGAGCATTTGTGCATAATGGGAGGAAGAGAGAAAAACTGGAGAAAGGAGGAAAAATGCTCTCTTTCCTTCCTCTCTGCCTCTCACACAGTCTCCACGCTCTTATTGTTTCTTCATTCACTTTCCCACTGTCTTTACTTCTCCATTACCATTACTGAGCTCTCTCTCTCTCTCGCTCAATCTTTTTCTTTACAGTCATTATATGGAGAAAAATATTTACGTTTTTGTGTGGGATGAGAATTTTAAAGAGTGTGGGAGGAAGCGTTGAGAGTATATGAAGCATTACCAGTTACCAGTAAGATAGTGCGGCAAAGCATTAAAGAAACGCAGGATGAAGTATTGAAGAAATGTAGAATGAAGCATGAAATAAATGTAGAATGAATAATAGAATATAGGATGAAGAATAGAAAGTATGTAGGATACGGCAGAGAATATAATGTGTGTAGGATGAGGCAGAGAATGAACGTGTGGGATAAAGAATTGAAGAAACACAGGATGGGGCATTGAGGGGAGCATTTTCAGCCCTAAAGGCACAAGAATGTAATGGGATGATTAGAATGAACTAACCATGTTTTCGTGTAAAATTCGCAGGCAATGAGTAGATGCTGGCTTTAATTAAGTGAGCTTCAAGTTAGATTAAATTTTCCTATAGACCTCCTTAACTTGAAGGTGCTGAATGCTTAAGTGCGGCTTGTCAAATTTAATTCCCGACCTTCTCCCTATCTCTCCAAGGAATGAGAAGGAGCAGGAGAACCAGATGTGGGAAGGTAGTTAGCATTATGCAGATAATCTTTGTGTAGCGGCTATACCAAAAATATGAGTGACTAGTAGTAGTAGTAGTAGGTTAGTATGATAACTTATACACACATAATAAAAATACTGCATTGGTGTTCGTACATAATTGAATTCAGGGTGGAATAGTCCTTGTTATCATTATGGATGTATCTACATATACTCCTACCTAAGCAGCACTCATTATTACTATAGCTTCATCCTCCGTTCGAAAATTCACTTTTTCTTCCCCTACTCCACTTTCGGATGCATTAATTAGTGGGAGAACCTTGAGGAACCAGGGAGGTTTAGTCAAATGGGGCTTATGCAAGTAAGCCGAGATCTAACTTTTGATTTAACATTCCGGGCCATGCCATATGTAGCTTAATTGTTTCAGGGTAGGATCTTCTGTGCACTGCCATTCACCATTAAATTCATGGAGAGCGACAAAATTCACACGTAATCTTTAACCCTCCCCTGGTTCTGACTGCGGGATTGATTTCAATTAAAGAAAGCAATCGTGTCTTGATTTTGGGCGGAAATTTGACGTCCCATCTTTACGTTCCTCTAGAACTTCTTCACACTATTATTATTGTTCCGTTTATACAGAAAGTTTTTTTCATCCTCTTTTGGCAACTTGAAGGGTTCAGAAGTGTGGGAGAGAACCATCTTTTATTTGGAAAAATGTTTTTAGGAGAATCATGAGCACCATTTGGGGAGAGTTCATATATAAGTGCGGATACACCGGTGGATGGGGAATTCCGGGCGGTACAAAGACTCACCCACTACTAAAAACACAGCAAAGTCTTATGGAACATTGCATGCTATAGTCAAGTCTGATGGAGAATTGCACGTACATCCAAGTCTTATGGAACTTTGCACGGAGCTCAGGCTAACAATATCAAGCAATGCGTATTCCCGTCTATGGCAGGGAAAGCACCACAGACATTGAGTCTAGCCAAGTCTAAGAACGCAGAAGATATTTGGTGTTTGGAGGAGCATTGGTGTAGATGGCTAAACCTTAGAATTCATCCTGTTTTGTCGGTTTTTTTGTGACGGCGCTGGTGCTACGTGCAAGGAAAATTTAGTGTGTCATAGCTTTCACTCACTTTCACTCGCTCTTACCAAAGAGCATCTCCTTGCCATGAAACATGATAAGTGCCTGTATATTCTTTTAAGGGAGAGAAAATTCCTTGAAGGCAAAAAGGGAAAATGTGGTTTGTTGAAAATGTATATAAACTTTGTAAAAAAACTGAGTTGTAATGTATGTGCTTGAGTTGGTCATGTGTACGTGTTCTGTCCGCTGGCAACATTTCATGTTTTCTTCTCTCTCTCTCTCTCTCTCTTTCTATCGCTCAACCTCCTACACTCTCTTTACACAGTTATATAAGACCGTACAAGTTTTTACGCTAACGCCGTTAGTGTATCTCTGCTTGTTTGAACTACCTTTCTTCTTGTTACATCAAACATCCTCAGATCATTTGGCATTCCTCCGTACCCTTTACATTGTATAGGAAGAGTAACATAACCGTCAGGACTACAAGGACATTCCGTGCCTCAGCGCGCTGGAATTGCATCCCACCATCTGTGGATACACACACACACACAGAGAGACACAAGTTTTGTTGTATTATTAATATAGTACACATACGACATATGACCTGGGAGGCATCCTTATAAAAATCTTGCTGAATCGTAAATCGCCAGGCTGTTGATAAGCTGTTGAAAGGAGTTCTTAGGTATGAAATTTTTATAGGAGGTCGTCGATTGAGCGTTATATGCATTCACGGCAGCGTCTTTCACCTAATTCATAACCCCTAGTACATGTATAACAAATGTATGTATATCCCTCTTGTATGTACAAGGCTTCAGTATCCCCGCAATTAACAGATAATAGTTTCTTGGAAGATTAATAATGTAAGGACCGGAATGGGAATTCATTTCCGAAACCAAGAGAAAGACTTTGGTGGGAGTGTATATTCTCATCCTTCAAAAACCGTCATGACTGGAGGTGAAAACTTGGGCCAGAACAGATTCATTAAGGACCATAAGAGATAATTTATGGATACTCAATCTCATCTTTAATTAAACTGCTGGAGCAGTTGGCGAACAAGCCCTGCCAAAGATATCGCTGTGACAGAAGAAACTAACAATAATAAGCGGGAAAGTTTGCTTCTCAAGTGCATGTGGCTCTCCTCAACAGTCGTCTGTTCTCCCAACTCAATCATCCAGATTCCTTTTCTTCCCAATAACCACTACAGAACTATAGATTCCAGGGCTTTGAACCAAGATTTTGTCTCCCTTCTCAACCGACGGACGCAGATTCTGACTTTCTAGAACGTACGAAAAACGATTCCGTTTCGTTCCTGGACCCAAGATAGACGATTCCTCGTTTGTTTCCTGGACCCGCGAAAGAAGATTCCTCGTAGTATCTTTCCATACTCAACAACCTAAAAGATTTCGTCTCTGCCTAGAATCTTGAAACGGGGAATCCATCGCTGCTGATCCCATGAAAGTACGATTCAGTCCTGGCAGAACTTATCTTCTCCTATATAGCTTAACAAATACCAGCAGTTGGACTGTAGTTTCTGTCCAACTTTTTCTGTTTTTCTTCTTCTTTTTCGACTTTTCTGTCGGCCTAACAACTTTGGTAATATAATGGAAGTATATATGTATAGCTCCATTGCAAGCACAGTAACAATAGTATTTTTATAGTGCATGTATGATTTATACCACAAATATATTATTTTCTATGACTCGAGTATTAAAGTACTACAAATGAATATGATAGATTATTACATCCATTTAAAACTACTATTTGTAAGGGACAGAGCCGCATGAGATTTATAAACACACATGTGTAATCCCTAATATAAAAATGATTATTGTCTCCGCCGCTGTCGCTTAAGTGGCTCAGATCGTCATGGATGTCAACATTGATTAAAGCATCCATTCGTTTGCTCGTTGATAGGTGGACGGCGATTGTGTAGAGAAGGACTGGATGTGGAGAGACAGTCAAGTTTTATTACCTGTCCTCCTGGCGCCGCGGAGTAGGTCAGTGATCTATTCTGAAGTGCTGACATTAGGGAAACACATGACCCCATAAAGTGTCAACTGATATTAGAAAGAACAGGCTGGGATTTGGACATAAAACAAGCTTAAGTATTGTAAAAATTTTGACAATCCAAAGGCTCATGTGGGATTTGTATCGTTTTACCATGACTGGGCTACTATTTGCTACCTTTTTGTACTGCTGCTTCTAGAAACTTTAACATTGCTGCTCCTATACAGTTTAACGGTCGTTCTATATATATTTTAATATTATTCCTACATGTACTATATTATTATTGCTACTGTTTGCTTTCTTTATTCCTCGTACGTTTCTGCACCTGATTTACTTCCTTGTTTTATACACCCACAATTGCCAGACAAGAGAGTCTCTGCTTCGAAGTAAAATATAGATCATAAATTCCTCTTCCGCGTTCTCACGGGAATAAACTTGTGTACTAAAACACACCTCAGGTTCAAGTCCAGAACAGCAGGTATACTTAAACTTGTTACGGGGGGAATTACGAGCGACGACTGTTGGTCCTAAACCTCAATCTAATTCGGGTTAGAACTATACTACTTCACATTGTAAACTTTGCGAACATGTTGGTACAGAACTAAGCTCATTAGCACCGTTGAAAACTTGTTGTTAAAGCTGCGGCTGAGCTGCCGGGAGCGAGCACAGGGTTTTTGAATTGTCCTAACTCCTAATGCATTAGATCCGTATCAGTGCCTTTGTTATTCTTGTAAAATTCGGTGGCTGAATAAACAGGTCCTTTCTTTAGTTTTGGTCGTACTCAAATATAGGAGGAGCAACCTTTTTCGTAAGTGAAGAGAGAGAGAGAAAGAGAGCGCTTGTTCGTTTACAAGGAAAAGCTTTGCTAATATAAAGGAAAGATTTTTATACATAGAAGAAAGCTTTTTGTGTATAGAGGGAAGCTTTTTGTATATAGAAGAAATCTTTTTGTACATACAAGAAAGCTTTTTATACATAGAAGAAAGCATTTTGTACATAGAAGAAAGCTTCTGTAGATAAGGGAAAAACTATTTTATATGGAAGCTATCTATAAAGAGAATGCTTGTGTATGTGTGAATAGTGGGCTATGTGCATACGCAAATACTGAATTATTTACTGCCGGCCAGAAACGCTCTAGAGTTTCTTATAATATGTATCAACTGATTTGTTCAAGTCTTTTACGTCACTGCTGCATATTATTATCAACTTTTGGCAAAGCCAATTATAGCTTCTTACATGTCTTTGGATGCGCGTATGTACTTGAAACGGTGCAGTCAAATATACTCCCATCCCATGCTAACTACCGGAATTAGTCAAGTCAATCTATATAAATAACTGACGGACTACGCACTCTGTCACTGTTAGCACGATATCCTGAACGTAATTCAAAAATAGCACAAAAGCATTCATTAAACCTGTGGTTCTGACATAGAAATTTCGTTACCTTGGCCACAATTATTGATGTTGTAAGTATGTCAATGGCTGCTTTCATTTAGAATCTCCAATTACATATACCCAATTTTTGTAAATTCTATTTTTACCAATTATTCCAGTAGTTTTGGGTTACAGATTCTTTGCTTTTAAAACTACTGTAGGTAAGCAAAGTTACTAAAGCTTTATTTAAACAATCGACCTTCAACTTTATGATAACATTAATGAACACAAACTTGGTGAAAACATTGAAGAATAATAATTAAAATAAAACATGGTGAAAATGTTAAAGAAGTCAAGGTTGGTGCCAAAATTAAACTTCTTATGAAAATATTTGTCAAAAATTTAGAATCAGGCGCATGAAAACAATTACCATATATTAAGCATTGTCATGCAGCTCCGAACCATTGTTAAAATATGCTTTGTGTAAATATTCATTGTTCCAAAGTTCACGTAAAAATATTCATCTTTTTGGCTGATGAATGAAAATTGATTTCTGCGGACGGAAAGATATGTAGGTATCTGGGCCTCTGCGTAACTTTTGTGTGTTCGCTGATGCTCAATGATGTATGGTCGGACGATGTATTGACATTCGCAGGTGTTCCCTCGAATTCAGAAAACTTATGGACCTTGTTTGCTCTGCAATTTTCATGGGGGAACTTGCCTAACAATTTACTTGACAATTGAAGGGCCAAGTGCAAAGAGAGAGAGAGAGAGGAAAAGCACTTGGCTTCCTGCGTACACTTGAATCAACTGGAAAGTTACGTGGTAGCAGGAGCGGATGGTGTTTGTCAGGAATACAAATAACCGTCAACAGGCTTTAAGCCAAACAGAGCGTTTACATTAAACGGAAGGTAAATGTAATCAATAGACTTGTGTCAAGTTGCTTTTTCAACGACGATAGCATCATCCGTCATACGAGGATAGCTATCACATTAAAGAACCAATCTAGAGCAAATTTGTCTTCCCTTGTCAACCAAATCCCAAGAATGCTTCACCAGAATATTATACACAGAATGGAAGTTAATTTCACCATCGATTTTCCCTCTAAGGAACGAACACAATCCTTCTTTAGCAAGGACTTTCTGACCCATCCCGTATGTGTGACATGTCCGGAGTCATATATTGGAGGCTAATAGGGTTAAAAAACATGTACATACAACCGACACGTACATACTACATATACAGGAAGGACAGCAGTAAGTACGGACGAAGAGCAGGGAAGTACAGTAAAGGAGTGAAAAAAGGATAAACACTCGAGAGTACTCCACCAACTATTAACACTGTCAGTGTATTAACTCCGACGGAGATACGGGGCGATGGGTGATGGAAGATGGGATTATTTTATGGAGGTGAAGTGTATGTTCCAGTGTCGTGTCGGAGATGAAGTGTATCTTTCGGTATCCCAAAAGTAAAGTCTACAAAATATATAGTGTATATCTTACAATCTCACAAAAGTAAAGTCTACAAAATATATAGTGTATATCTTACAATCTCACAAAAGTGAGGTCTAGCCCATAGTCTTTCTTACAGTTTCACAAATGTGAAGTTGATCTTAACGCATCACAGGCATATTGTAGCCTACGGAACGGAGCAGCACAAGGATTATTACTCCGATGATTATGACGACTACCCACTCTGCAAAGTGTATGATTACATATTGGGACGACGGGATAGCCGGGTAATCATTATTTCTGCCTCGAGTACAGTTATTAGTAACTATAGGAAGTACCAACACACTACAAATCAATAGTTGCGCTCGTGCTGATATAATTTTCTTTGTTCTCCCTTCGCAAATCAAAACAAACATACAGGCCCTGTGTACACAGTACATACAAAGCTCAAACGTTATTAAGCTCTTGCTTCTAACAATAACGAAACAAGCAATATCATTAGATATACCACTTGTTCCTATACATTACACAGCAGCACTTAACTGCTTACGAGCAATCCGATCCCATATAATTCTCTAATTAGGATCTTCCTTCGCCCATGTTTTTTAGGCATTTCGTTGGAATTCAATCCTCCCTGCATAACCATGCCTGACATCAGTTTGATCAAGCTTCTTGTGGCAACATGCAATCTAATTTAGTGTCTACAGCTTCTCTGTGATATTGTTCATCAAAAGTAAAGCCATCCCTTGGAGTCACTAGCAAAATAATAAAACGATCCTTTCGAGGAATTCAAAAGTGAAGCCATCCCTGGGAGCAATTTCCCAAAGTTGCCCTTTACGTTCTTCAATCAATCACAAAGTTAATATTTTACGCTCGCTATAAATTCGCAGGTCATAAAAGGGGAGGTTTTAGTGATGGAGGAGGTAATTTCTGTCGTTTTGCATTTAACATCCATCAGCATAAAGTCAGCAGATGATGTCTGGAGTCGTGTACAATGATCTGCAAATTCGAGCAGAAAAGAGAGGAAGCAAAATGGAGGAAACCACTTGAATATAATTAGACTCCTGACGTCAAACCACTTTCCAGTATCTCTAACTATGTACTATGTACCCATGAAAGTACATATGAGAGATGTATGTAGTTCCTATGAGAGAGAGTATATTTGATTTAGATGCCAGATATCAATGTCTAAGCCTGTCAAGGAGAGAAAGGTAAATACATACACCAACGCCTGGGATCACAGCCTCCCTTGATTAATGTCGAGAGTTCATTTACAATCGCTTGACCTTCGACCTCATCGCTACCCATGTGGGGAGGGTCTCATCTGTAGGAACATTTACACCGGGGAGCTTCTGGCAGTAGCCATATCAACATATGTAATGTAATTATATATAGTATTTTAAACTCCCAGCTAGTCGACTATTATGTTACTTAATATTTACAGTGATCACAATTTTACAATCATAGAAGCGGGTGTAGGATTGTAGTATTTTTGTAAACCAGGATTGTAGTGTGGTAGGCTATAAGCATTTGAACTGGTGCACTAATACGCAGATCCCAGAGGTAAGCATACGGGATGAGAGACAAGCTTTAAAGTTTATGGTGATTAAATAACTGCGAATATTAGATCTGCTCCTAAAGTGCCCTTGATTCTTACAATCGCCTATTTATTATAATAGTTGGGATCAGTAACTACTCTGGAAGGATAATGGAGGTTGCACGAAAGGATGACGAGTATAAAATCAATACGTCAGAGAAGTTGTGAGAGGATTACGTTCAAACAAGGCTGCTGCTGCTGTTGGAGCTATATGCTCATTACCATATAGTCACTCATACTGGCCTTGTGATGGGCTTAGAGTGTGTAGGATCACGTTGGAGAGGATGCCCCAAGTTCTTTGTGTTATCCTTCTTTGTACGGAGCTTCCTCATCATTTCATGATGGAAACTCTACTGAAGGATGTTCCAGGAATGTAAGTATGTGTAACATAATGGGAGTAAGCATGGGAGCCATGAGTCCTTTGAGTTACGGGAATGAAGGCAGTAGGTCCTGTGAGCTGGCATTTAATAAACTCCGGTAGTCAGAGATGAGATCGTGTTAATTGGAAAGTGGAGCTTAAGACTCAAACGAGCTACTGAACAACAACTGTTTCAACTTAAAAGCGGTTTACGGGGAGGAAATTCACTCTTATTACTACACCAAGACTCATTAGTTTAGCACAATTTAGTCACAATGTTGAAATTTAGTCTCGATTTTAAGGCACACAGTCTAGTTTTGATGCTAAAAACAGTCTAGTTTTAATGTCAAAGTCCAATCTAGTTTTACTGTTACAGTACACAGCATAGTTTTACTGTTACAGTACACAGCATAGTTTTAATGTTAAAGTACACAGTGTAGTTTTAATGTTTAAGCAAGCAGTTTAGTCTCAACGTTGATGGCAAAAGGTAGACAGTATGAGGTTCTGTGGTATCATATGTCAGTTGAAAAATCTTGCTTTGATATCCTCAATTAGTTGGGCTGCCCAACTAGGCGTCCGTGGACTTTCCAACTTTTTCCACTCAGATGCTCGTCCCGGAGGTTAGTGGGGCGAGAGTCGGGAAGAGCGGTTGGGGGGACAGGAAAAGAAATGTCAATACATAAGTCCGGAGCTATTGGTTTATCAACGAGTTCTGGAGTTCGTCAAGCATGAAATAATCCAACTGCGGGGAAGTGTATGTACGTAGTTATATGGACCTAACAAATACTCACCAGATTGTCGACAAGAAGTCGCTGTTTGTCATTATTGGAGAGGACTCACGTACATACTCAACATTACATACAAGGTTTTTGCTCCAGTGACAAATTTTAGAGTGGGCTGAAAAATTCTAAATAACGTAGAGCAGCCCAAGCTGGGGATCATTATTAGTCAAGTACACATCAGTTGAAGTGAATGGAGTCGGCCATGTGCTCTCATTCGGACACAAATTTATTAAGTACAGCTTGAAAAGTCTTTGAAATTGCTAAGCAATATGGCATTTCGTCTGAGTGAATTGCAAACAGCTACGAAACGACGGCCACATTATACAGTCAGAGGACTCTTACTACTTTTATATCAAACTCATATTGCCCAGAAGAGTAATTTCAGGTTATATACAATGCAACGACGTCGTGTGTAGGTAATATTCAAATTCAAAATCAAGTTTCCATGACATTCTTTATTACCTTCCCCAACCCATTCGCAATGTAGTATCTACACGTGTATTCATGAATTTAATCTTCTCCCAGCGTCTATTTTTGCAGGAACGACGGCCCATATATTACTAATGCAAGCAACGTCAGTCCTTTATAAAAGTCCACAGCGTCAACGTAAAGATTGCAACTATATAGTGTAGAATGTTAATAAAAGGATTGAAAACTGTACAGTTAAAATGCAGAATCGCACAAGCTGCATTTTAACTATGTATAAGCATGATAACAAGGCACGCATTTAATAAAATACAAGGATTGAGAATCTCATCGACGCAATCAGTCTTTGTAAAACTCTCAATTTTTCTTGAACGATTCTAGTAGTACTTTCCTTATTCGTCCCAACTCAATAAGTCCCGGGTTACACTTTCCCTATTACGAATGATACTGTGAACACGGGCTCGATCTGAAAAGAGATATGTTCATCGATATAGGCTTGATGTACATATGGTGGGAATACTCAGAACATCTGTTTATCCTTTTTGGATAGGGCTTTAAACTGAAATGGTAAGCATGTAAACGACTTTGTAGACTACCAATTCACAGAAATTAAATATATTACATAATGCATATAGAGCTTATTTACTGCCAAACGGCAAGAAAACATTATTCATTGAACACACTGTGATCGTGTTCCAAAAATCGTTAAAATGTAAAACCATAGCATGTAAATAATAAATTTTCTATTGGGAACTTCAAGGACGGGACCACGCAAGTGGAAATGATTGCTTTTTTGGTCTAAAAATATAAATAAACGAAATCACTATTTTTATGTCATAACGTTTATATACACCTGTGCAGAAGCTACAAAAGTACTGAAACCGTATGTATAAAATCCGTATTTGTCTATAAAAACAAGGATAGATATACTAATATATCTGTATACACGTAAATACATGGACAGAACCATTATATAAAAATTACAGCTATACAAAAATATAAAAAACAATAAGTTTTAGTTTATTTTAAATACTAATTTTTGTTAATTATACAAACAGTGGAAGAAATAAAATACTGAAATCTATAAATTAAAAGAAACAACCCATAGGTCTCTTCAACATCGAAATCTACAAAGTACGAAAAACGTTTTTACGACTTTCTTTAATTTCATTGGAGAGAGCAGGGTGATTAATAATGGCTGACTTGAAGGCAGTGGGATGCAAAGTCGAAACATTTCTTTGGCGATGAAACCAAGGATACACTATAAGTGGAAATGTAACGGCATTGGAGCTCTTGGTTATTTTGAGTCTCCAAAGAAAAGGAACAAGAAGAAAGGCTCATCTCATGAAAATGGATGGGAATAAAGTGTTGGTTATCCATGTTTCATTTGATTTCAAAGGCAAGTGCTTTGATAGCGAGAGGCTTATACATATGAAAACCCTTCCGTAACTACTTTCACTGGAGAGCTTGGTGGTGGAGTCAGGATGGAATACATGATTCAATGTCTTAAAGGTGCTCTCTTCGTTGAATACGAGTAAATAAATGTTCATCAGGAAGGTCGGGATGTGGCCAGGAGACATTAAAGCGAGAGAGAAAGATAGAGAGAGAGAGAGAGGATGTGGTGAGGGAAGTGGAATACAGTTGTGTAACTCAATAGCTTGATTACTTGTCTACTTGCACTTAGGGAGCTAAAAAGAAAGGAGCAGGAGAAGAAGAAGAAGAAACAAGCCGAAGAGGAAATCAATAGCTATTTGTACAGCTTGTCTCAAATCTCGGAGAAGCTGATACTCTTTCACTCGTCGAATGCTACTTGGAGGGAGCTTTAATTGACGCCATCAATATACAATTCAAGTGCAATAATGAAATCGACGAGCACGTCTGTAATGCTAACTTTTATGTATGTTCCCCTATTATCTACCTTGTGCTTTTGTTGATGTCCATTAAGAAATGGGTACACACGCCATTGCCTTCCAAGCTCTGCCTTCCGTCAAAAGACTTTTCTCAGATTTTTCAATGGTGTCACGGGAAAATGCCAGTATTGACAAAAATGAAGATAATCAAATGATTTGGGGGGAAAATACGAAAGCAAACATTTCCGACATTATTTGAATTGCCTCAGAATGAAATTTACAGTTCATATATAGTTCATGTGACGTAAGAAAAACATGTAGAGTCAAGGATCACAAACGATGTACGGTACTGGAAAAGTAGATAAACCTGGTAAAGCTGTATATTTTGGATGATAGGAATAACAAACATGCAACAGATTTTAGTAAATCCGTTGATTAAGTAGAATGGAAAAGAAAGTCATTACGGGGGAAATTCAAAGGGAGCTTGAGTATTTAAAAATATCGTTCTAAGTTGAATGAGAATAAAGGCCTGGATTTAGATCCATTATGTAATAAAATCTTTAGAAAATAATTACAAAAATGAACTGAAAACGTCCCTACAAAACAACTGCTGAAAGGAAATAGAAAAAACCCTTGCGAAATAAATGCAGAAATGAAATAAAGCTGGTGGTAATATTACAGCATAGTAACTGCGGAAAAATAATTGAAGAAATTGTACTAAAATCACAATGGAAACAAGTACGGCAAAGTGGTGCAGGTTTAAAAACCTAAAACAGGACTTTATTGCTGCATACATATTATATACATACCTATATATAATAGACTCAAGCGCTGAACTACACGTCACCCCCGTATGAAGGAATTGACGGGAACTAATTGAATCATGCTCCGCACAGTCAGCTTTTGTTCCTCCGAGCTACCCGTCAACCTCGGGTAACGTGTGCTGTACGCTTCCACTTGGTGAAGGAGCTAATCCGAAAAGGCATTATCGCACACGCATCAACTAATAATAATTTACCTCCGCAACTTTCAGCTTGCTCACGATAATTCCGGGAAATTGAGGTGATTCGGTGAATCGTACGTTTTTTACAACCTCAATTTTATCCCACTTACCCATCGCGTACTTATTACTGTCACTGTAGCTTACATATAGGCAAGCTGAACAGTGTACTGTCAGGTCCGATCATGAGCTACGAAAAGTTTTCCCTGTGTATGTTATTGACGTTGGATATGTACCACAGCAGTTAAAATAATTGTGCGTTTACTGACGATGGTGTGCAGAGAATCCTACGCAGATGATCCCTACGGACAATCCTATGGAGTTTGAGTTTCAAACCGAAAATTTAGTAAGCGATTCCATATAGAAAATCCTATCCTATGCAGGCAATTCCCCACAGACAATTATTCGCAGAAATTGCTGTGCGGAAAATCCTTTGTGAGCTGCTGTACATACTACGAATGATTTTTTGCTCGTATTTTCTTTATACATATATGCAGTATTTTCTTTAGTCTATCATGCTATTATTTGCTTGTTTAATTTGATCAAATTCCACCGCTCGGTCCATCGATCAAAGCTCAAATGCTATTTTGATTCTGGTCTAATTTCCTCTGATCTCGCTGGCTGCTCCAGCCAGAGAAGTTGGGTAAAATGACAAGAGAGTGAAAATAGTGAGTCTGCTTCGGGCAACGAATTTAACCATTGTGGTATGTCCTGGAAATGCAAATGGCCTCGTGAGTGCGTGCCCAAGTTCTAATGAGCTCGAAAATAAGAAGCGGGTCACACGAGTAGTGGTTTTGTTATCTATAGGAATTATGCTCAACTTATCTTCCGAGGATGCTGTGTACATAGAGGATGGTTATGTTATCCATAATATATTGTATAATATATGTGTATCCATTTGTATAAAAAAGGATACACCTACACTACAATAGGAAGTATGCACATACCTTACTACTCCCACTACTATCTGTAGTACAATACTACATAGATAGGTATGAATCTATTTAAAAGAATGTACATATCAAGGAGTTTTAGGCTTGAATACGACTAGAGGAAGGTTGTTCTCCAAGCGAATGACATACATACCTGTTGACAACTGAAGAAGATACCGAAGCCAAGTATTACCACTGCCAGGGAAGCTGGCGAGGGCCACTGCGGGTCCAGCCTGCTCCCTGAAGTGAATGGGGACACACTTGAAAATCGTCCTGCTTCTCATCATGTCGTTCAGGGAACTGGTGTCGCGATTGGAATGCATCCGGATTCGGGAGTTAAGAGCTCGTTCGATAGTCATCAGCCCAGTGCCAATACTGCTGTTTCCTGCTCCCCGCGTCCCCACCAGCGAACTCGAGTCCACAAATGACCCATTCTGAAACGATTAGAAAACCATGGTTTTACTTCCAAATGCCTATAACACATTACACTTGCATACTAATACATTATACGTACTAATATTACTTTCGTAGCGTAATTACTATAGCATTTATACTTGTGGGATCCATACATGTTAATTTCAGAGGAGCCATAATGCATATGTTTAAAATCCAGTGTATGTATGTATGCCCGAAATGCCACAGGACCAATTACAAGTATTTATAATTATAGAACCTAATAAATGTATTTATTTTCATAGGACGAATTACAATTATTTTACTCCAAAGGCCTCATTACATGTATTTATCTGTGCAGGGCCCATTAAATAGATTCCACTGTGAACTATATACTTAGTTTATTGATTCATAAAATAAATCCCTAAAATAAATTATTCTGAATGTTCAACTGTGAAAAATTCGGATGTACAAAACTCAGATCTACCACGAATTTCGACAACCTAAAAACAGAAATATACACAGATATATAACAGATTTTTTTTAGTAGGGAAAAGCAATATAGAAAACATGGAAGTTACTAAGTTGACACCACTTGAGGAGGCTTAATACCTTGTATGTATGCATATTGCGATCCTAACAGCGATTTTCATCCCTACAGCCTGTTCATTTCCTGCGCTCGGGAGAAAATGCGATTAAAGTTGTTTGAATCGAAATTGAATCTTACAGACCATCTTTGTTTGACTCATCTACTTTCATAACTAAGTGACAAATCGAATTTGAAACTGGAATTTAGTAACATCCTTCCAAGAAAGAGGTACTAATTGTGAGGATTCTCCACACTACTGATGATGACGCCTCAGTGCCGCCGGTATTCTCCTGAAAGAGAATGAAAAGACTGTCTCCCAGGATACAAAAGTTTCTTAATGAACCTCGCATGTAGTTACAAAAATACACGAAGGTCTAAATGCTATTTGGTTTTCCATTTAGTGAAAAAGCATATTGGGAGAACAAGAAAGGACTAAAACTGTGCTCCAAATTGCTTATAAATCGACGTGTGTTATACTGTATTATTTGAAGCTACTTCTTTTATGTTATACAGAAGACACTTTTGCACTTCCAAGATTTTCTTTGAAAAACATTCTACAAGAATGCTTGCATTCTACAAAGTCCTTACACTCATTTATTGCTGTATAAATACATATATATGCGCAAAGCAATTGCTAAACACCGGCCATTCACCATCCAGCAGAGAATTGCTATCTCTAAGAATTAATTAAACTTCTCCTCACTAGCATCTAAAGACCCTAGTGAAAAAGGTATTGAGACTGAAATTTCAAGAGATGTGCTAATATTTGTAGTTACTTTCTCCCGAGCAAAAATGAGAGCTTTGCTTTGTGAAAGGTAAATTATAAATGCAATTACGGTGCATATTGCGGTGTTTGCATTGCACGAATGTAATCAAGGCATAATATTAAAGATATTATTTATTATGACATTACATATTATGGCATTTCGTATTACTCCACTTTACATGTTATTACCTTTCATATTACTAAATTTTACATATTATTACATTTTATAGTCAGCTATAGCGTTAAATTACATTGCATATGCATCATCATTGCAATTTTAAGTTTACATCTTTCAGTATTGCATTGCACTATACACTATGTGCCTACACTTTCAATCTTATTACTCTCTCTCTCTCTCTGAGAAAATCCTAATGATGCCACCATACTTTGTTCCTTCAAATGTGCACATTCAGAGCTTTAAAGTGCTTCTGCAAAGTGCATTTGGTATGTACGCAGAAGTGCCAGGAACAAGTGTACACATTCAGAAGGATTTTTCTAAAGAGGGCTGGAGTGAAAAAATAAGATGAACTTTTGACATGAAAGGGAGTAGTTTACTCTCTCTTGGATGTTATACATAGTCTGATTCAATGCATCTCGCTGAATTTACGGTGTTTACGGATATAAAAATAGCACTGAAGTTAAGCTAGAACATACTCAAACATGTATGCAAACTTTAGCTACAGTCTACTAAAGCTGCGTGTAAGCTTTAGCTACAGTCTACTAAAACTGTATGTAAGCTTTAACTACAACATACTGAAGCTGTATGCCTCTCTTCGCTACAGGGACTACTAAGCTGCAAGTATAATTTAGCTATACTACAGTTATATATTATATATACTTTACTGAAACTGTATATGTACTATTGAATAGAAGTTACTAAAGCAGTAGTTAAACTATAAGTTATAAGACAGTAAACAACACAACGCCTTGTGACTTGACTTGGTAGTTGTATAGTAGATACTATGTAGGATGTCTGTATTGCTTGGAGGTTAGTATAAATAAGTGCTTAGGCCGGGAAGGTAGTAAAATATTTCCAAAGGGGGTAACAATAACTATTGGAAGTAATGCTTCCGTAGATCCCTCACTTAATGTGCTATAATGGCTTAGTGGATGGTTCTCTCACGGACTGACAAAGCCTTGATTCGTTTGCATATTTTAACCTACTATTTATTTTTATACGCAATAAGTGTGTTTGGTGTGTTTGCGCGCGTCAAAATCTTAATAAAAGTGTGTCTGGCTGTCAGAGGCATCAAGGGACGACAATGAGCAGAAGACGCTTACTTGTATTAACTTGTACTTGACACGCAAGACTGCGAAGACGCTATTATTATACGGAACGACTATATTTACATGTATATATAAATGCATTCGAATATATACATACCTATATTTATATCTGTTCACAGTGAAAAATACAAATGAAAAACGACACTGGGTGAAGAATAACAAAAAAATAAAAGAATAGGTTGGTAACACGGGAAAACTATAGAGATGTTGTTCTTGCATGACGAAAAGACGTATGTAATACTTCAAGTGACGGCTGTACAAGCCAACAAGGAAGGAAGCAAGACAGAATCAAAACTTGGACTTGGCAAGGCTAAGCATCACATGCCATTTCCACTCACCTCTCCTCGTCTAAATGGTTTTGTTATTGTAAGGAGAATCAGTATAGATACTGAAGTACTATGGATTCTCCAGAAAAAGCTTATTTGTAAAGAAAAGGAGTGAGTAGTCAGGTTTTAGAAGCGACATTGTGTGTCGTCAGAATAGATAAAGGTCTACCGTGTACTCACCCTGGACTGACATTAGTGCCAGGAAAAAACAACGAGTTCAGCCTCTTTAGTGGGTCTTTCCAGGGAAAAAACGACTAGGTCTCAATTTATGCACGCACACTGATACTTAAGGAGAACAGAATGGTGAATGAAATGGCGAACATCAATAGGGAAAAAGTGATGCACATTGTGATAGCAGGGAAGGGAACTGTATTGCACTCAAGCAACGCTGGAAACAATGTAAAAGTGAATAATGCCGCTACTTCAGACGATAACAAATGCAATGCTACAGAAAACATTTCGATCTCAAGCGTTATAACAGCGAAGTAATGTTATAGAAACGACATAACAGTGAAGTGATGCTGGAAAAACGATATAACTGACAAGTATGTTACTATCGCTATAACAGCTGAGCATGTTACAGTTGCTATAACAGTTGAGTGTGCTATAGTTGCTATATAACAGTTGAGTGTGCTACAGTCGCTGTAACAGTTGAGTGTGCTATAGTCACTATAACAGTTGAGCGTGCTACAGTCGCTATAACAGTTGAGCATGTTACAGTCGCTATAACACTGCGAACAATGCTAGAAATAACGCTATAGCAGAAGATGAGATAGGAAACTAAAGTTGAATAGCAAGAACTCGAAAGGGTCTAAATTATAGACGGAAATTATATGAGAAGTAATGGTGGAAATGCATCTCTCGAAGAATGAACTACTTCATCCTGTGTGGAAAAGCGAAAATGGGTTACTTTTGAACATGTAAAGCATACGTAAATATAAGTATATTGACGTTATATAGTATAGAGAGATGCTCTGTAGACGAATAATAGCGTATATAAATATAGTAAAGGATCTCATTCCCGACGATTTTTCCCGAATTCTCGGGAGCGAATGCATGATCCCATTACTTTCTACGGTGGTCATTTACTATAGAAATCCCCTGTTTTTCTTCATGTAATCGACATTCATAAGATTTCATTTGGAATGATAGTAAAAACCTGTATCACTTAATCCAAAAATTGTCTCTTGGAATGACGACGTGGAATTGAGGTTAGTTTCCTCTGAAGATCCACCAAATGAACAACTGACGCAGTTCCCGATCCCCTCCCTGACATGGAATTCTGCCTGCATGCGGGAAATTATGTAGATATTGAGGAAATTCACATGAAAATAATCCCCCCTCTATCATGTTACAAAGGATCTTATCTAGTCAAATGGAAGGCTGTATGTAAAAAATATTTAGATATGCTATATGTGCATAGGAAGGCATATGCACTGTGTGTTAGCCGCTGTGTGTAGTATATATGTAGTGTGTATGTAATGCATATGTACGGATACATAAGTATATAGCTTATGCATTTGCAAACGATGTCTATCTATGCTATCATGAATGAGCAAAGAGCTTGACACTACTCTTGCCGAGCTTTCTAAAGTCCCTTGTAATATTCCGGTTTTAGAACTTACGCTCCATCAGTAACGAATTTGTGGCTCCATTAAGCCTAATGATATTTCTTTAGAGAGTGGAGGAGCTTTGAAAGAAACCTCTTCTTCTTACCCATATACCTATGTACGCATACACACGGAGGCTCCTTCCTACCTGTGAGTTTTTTAATCTCCTAAATAATTCCTCAGCTCTTCTGGAAGAAAGTCTTTAAGGATTCTCCTCTTGTGATAGCTCCAGCCATAAACTATAGAGTATGTACAACCCACTCACCGAGAAGTTTTCAATTGGGAATTGAAATTTCTCTTTGTGCCTCATGACCTGCCATGTGCATCAGGGAGAGAACAAAGTAAATTTTAACTTGTGCCTACACTTGCTGAAAACTAAACTCAAATAATGGACTTACTCCCGTGTCTTTTGATAAAGTTGGAGGAAGTTGCAATGGAACTGATCCCGAGAGGATCAGCTCACTTCCTACTGCCTAAAGGTCTCAACTACCCCGTTCTCTATTTGATCTCCTCCAAATCTTTATCACAAAAACTTGCCTTTTTATACGCTGCTACTATTACACACAGCTCTTAGCACTTTGGACGATCAAGTCATATTTAGAGGTACTTATGTCAACTGTTGGAACTACACTCGAAAATTGTTTCAGGTGCGTACAAAGGCACCATTTTCGTAAATTCTTAAAAATACCTCTGGGTGTCCACACTTAGCAACCTAAATGATTTTTATCCTTTAAAACAGCAAGGGACTTCTATGCTCAAACAGTTTTACAGTCTAATAGTAAATATTTTTATGGTCAACCACTCCATTTCAAATACACAGTGGTCGCAGCATTTGAAAATATTAAATAATACTTCAAAACGGTAGAAAGAAACCGGTCTAATGCCTCAATGTTAAAAAACATGTAAAATGGAACCCACTGTAAGCGCGACAGCTAAATCAATCGTAATAAACTTATTATTATTATGCATATTAAAAATCATCTCCAACAATAGAAAGCCGACTACATTCAAAATGTTTGCCTTAATACAAAAACCTAAAGTCTCCCAAAATAAAAAGTGTACGAAAATAATAAAATATTTTAAATTGAAAAGCAATAAAAGACGTCAAAATAAACATAAAACAAAAAGAGCCTAAAATTAGAAAAAACATTCAAAAGGTTAAAAATCTATAAAATGACTCGAATTTGCTCAAGCATTAATAAGCCTTAAATAAAAAACCGAGAAGCCTTAATGCCAAAACCTACAAAGGCCTCAATGTAAAAACAGACGTCAAAAAATTAAAAACATAAAATGGTTTCTCGAAACCAAAATTTAAAAACGCCAGAAAATTTCAAATATTAAAAAATTAAATGCCTCAAAATAAAATCTAAAATGAAATGCAACAAATCCAAATTTTAAACATAAAAAGACCTCGATTTTAGAAATCTTAGCTCAAAAACATCGAAATGGCATAAAAAACAGACTCTGCGTGCTCCAAACGATAGAATATAGCTACCCTGACCTGAAAAATCCTACTGCGATATTTCTCACGTAGACTTTGCATAATGTCAGGAAAAACTGAAGCAAGTGTCATTATTTTTCTTTTTTTGTTCCGACCGCCTTTGTTTGCTTGCCAATATAAGTCTTAAATGGGGCTAAAAGTTTGAAAAATTGGCGTAAGAATAGTTATTTAATGGGAACAGTGGTTATGCATATGTCAGTGATATAGCTTATATAGTGTGACCATAGAAAAAAAAAGTTGGCTGAGGATTAATGGGAGCATAGTAGGGAAGTAAGTAGCTTGCCGTGGGCAATATTGATTCAAATATTATTATAAGGGAATCGATCGCGTTCCATAGATAGATATAGATACTTAAATGTACATTGAAGAAAAAGGTTTTCAAATAAAGCGCTGTTGTTGCTTAGCCACTAAAAGCAATTTCTTTATTAGAACTTCCTCTTTATAGTTATGGATTACTGTGCTTTGGAGAAGGCTACTACAAACATGTGAATGCATTCCGTTAAAAAAGGAGATAGACCGTAAGAAAAGTGTTGGGGATTTGTTGGGAATAATCCAGGTCAGCATTTATTCTCTCCAGAGCCAGCCGTCCATCCAAGGAAAACAAAGTCAGACTACCTGTCTCCTTGGAAGAAAAAGATGAGTGACGGAATTACCAGCAGGCTACTTATAAATACACTACTCCAGGATTTATTCACAGAAAGAGATGGCACGCTTGGACCGGCTGACCTCCATGCCATTGTTTTCCCTTTTTTTATGCTTTGTAAAGAATAAAAATGCTGCCACGTCAAAATAGAGGCCTTTTATTTAAAGACAACCCCACATTACTAAGACGCTTTTTATATTTACAGTTTTTCTTGGGGAATTCTGATCGGATTAGGCTGACTTCCCTTAATCCGTTCCCCGGCATAAGACATTTCTCCTGCTGCTGCTGGGAAGAAGAAAAATTGATTCTGAGGAAAGTCTCGGGGAGACAGTCAGGGTGAGAGGCAGCTCGAGAGGAACACACATAGACACACACAGAGAGAGAGAGAGAGAGAAAGCAAAGTGAGAGTGCAATGCAATATATTATTTCTCCTCCAAGCTCTTGTACAAATACGTAAAAGTAGTGCATTGCATAACCGTTGCATGTATACGCCGGCCGGGAAGTGGTTGTAAAAAGCGCCATGATTTATGTCGTTTCGGAGAACATAATGTACGGAGATAGGAAATACCTTGGTAAATATACGCTTAAATTTAAATCCATTTGTTGGGAATTCATGTTATTACTGCCAAAAAGTAAAGAGTGTGGGAGAGGATAAGGAATTAGAAAGGACTTTTACTCACTCTATATATTTTTATAGCATTAGTCTGCTTTTCTTAGCATTTCTAGCTTCCTTATTTTTAGTATTGATGCTTCCTTAGAGTTTGTATTTGCCTCCTTATTCTTTCCAGTAATGCTTTCTTATAGTTTGTATTAATGCCGCCTTACAGTTCGTACTTGCCTCCTTGTATTTTGTATTTAGCCTCCTTGTATTTTGTATTTAGCCTCCTTGTATTTTGTATTTAGCCTCCTTATATTTTGTGTTTAACCTCCTTATATTTTGTATTTGTCTCTTTTTTAACCCTCCTTCCTTAGCTTTGACTTCATTTTTAGTCCTCCCTGCCTTCCTGAGAACCATTTTGTGAAGTGACGTCGGAGGGAAGGTTCGGCCCAGGTCATAAACTCTCCAGAAACTCCTTCCTTAAGTGAAATGGACATTGCACGAAGGCTCCTCGAACCTTTGTAGTACTAAATTCCAAGTGTACACAAGCTTTTTTCTAATTTCACTCACTTCCCTGCATGTCAACTCTTTTTTGTAAAGTTGCCGTCAGCGAGATTAACTGCTTGACGGGAACATTTTACGGATTCGAACTTTGGGGTGGGAACGAATTTTAAAAAATATATAAAAAACTTTAGGAAATATCCACCGATATTTGTTACTCAATATGCTAACTACATGGCGAAATTAAATCTAATAATAATAATTATTATTAATTTATTATTATTTTATGTAATAATTACATTACTAAATTATTATTATTACTAAATACGACATAATTGTAAAGGCAGTAGTAATTGCAAATCTAGTAAAATTCAAAGTTATATTAATCAAAATAAATGATAAATCTAATTAAAATAGACACGTTTGTAGACTGATTCAGCGGAAAATCTCATTACGGTAAATCATGTCAAAATCACTAAAAATCCAATAGTTGTTAATCTCTCCAAAACCAAAAAGAAGTGGTTTCGTAGCCAGTAAATTGAATTCAGAAAATATTTAGTTAATGATACAGATATCGGCTGCTATAGCCTTATTACATACATTGACTGAGTGCCCAAAAGAGTCTACACAAGTTATTTATCAGGAAATGGAAGTGAGCTAGAAGTATTCATTTGTGCTTCTGAATTCCAAGTATTTCCTATAAGTAACTATGTCCATATGGGATACAAAGGGTTGAAGAGCCACACCGTGAAAATAAGTAATGCGTAAAGGCAGGAAAACCGCGATGGAGCTCTGGATTAATGGAAGATGGCAATTTTCTCCACATTATGCTCTGGTTTCATAGTAATAGTAATTTCTACTTAACTCATATACCTACCCAAAATTGAATCTGCTCGGCTTACAGTCTGGCAAGGGAACCGAAAGAGGATCAAGCATACAAAACATACGGAAAATGAAGACGGAGAAAGGAAAGCAAAAGGGGAAGACAAATTTAAGGTGGAAATAACCAAGTCGATACTAAAAAAGGAGAGAAAGATGAAGAAGGCGAGGGCGAGAAAATTAACACAAATAATAAAGGCAACGAAGATGGAGAAACTGAGAAAGATGAAGGAGTGGGAACGTGAAGAAATTTATAAGGAGAAAGTGGAAAGATGAGTAAATGAAGAAGAAGAACGTGAAGACAGCAAGAGTTTAAAAACCAGAATACAGTTCAAAGACAGTGCGAACAAAACCCTGGAATCTTATTTCAGACGAGGCCTCAAAATGCAAACTTCAACTCAGAAATGACAACAAGTTTACTGGAAAAGTCGATAGATACCTTCCCTTGATGTGTATCTACCATGAAATTCCGGATTCATGCTATCACAACCAGGGAAAATATAGCTCCAAGAATAGCTCAAATTGACTTTCCATCATAGTATTTTCCAAGGTTTCTACATTGAAAATCGAAAAAGGCAAGACAAATTAATCTGTATTATATAGATAATTAAATCTTAAAAATCAGTTAAAGAGTTATAGAATTTTGTGTAAAAAAACTGAGAACCACATACTGGCTGATAAATTTGCAAAGATATTTGTAAAAACTATAGCGCTATCTTAACACCATTGGAGATTTGAACAGTGGTCCCAATAAAATATTTACGATAGTTGCGGAAGCAATTTTTCTACATTGGAACATTGCCGAAATGGTTGTTCATGTTGGCGGAGGTTGTTAGTTTGAGTAAAGTTTCTTCCAACTTTGAGCACTACTTTATAGCAATACTTAACGCTTTTTAAGGAACAATAATTATTCTACTCTCATGCAGCTTAGGAATTACTTAACAGGAAAGTAAGGTACTAAAATATAAAGCATGGTATTTATTGTGGGCGCGAGTGTGAGTTGAGTTTTTGGATGGAACATCCTACCCGATGCTGAAGACCAAAAGGGAAAGGAGAAGAAAAAGAAAAAGAAGAGGAACGAGACGAATAAGGCCGTGGTGAGGAGCTTACAAGCGTGTGTGTTCGGCTTAAGGGAAGCAAAGCCGAGCGGATATCAGGAATAGGCTCACTCACGCGATCATGGATTTGAAAGAGAAAATGTGAATGACACGTTGTTTCACATGGCCTGTCCATAGATATTCTGGCCTTTCTATGGATTTTGAAGGGAATTCTAGTAGTAGTTTTGGGAATATCGAGGGAAAACGTAGCCCGTCCATGGATGGCAAAGGAAATAACTAAGTTTCTTTTTTGGATATCTAGGAGAAAATAGTATTCGTACGGATATTGGAAAGAAACCACCAGCCCGTCTATGGATATTGAAGGGAAAGCATGCTTCTCTATGAGAATATCGAAGGGAAGCCTAACCTTTTTGTAGATATTGAAGAGGAAATCCAACCTTGCAGTGCAAGGGATATTGAAGAGGGAAAACTCGGGCCAGACTCAGTCCTCCCGACACATAAGGTATACTATATGGAAACTTTTCTCCTCAAGTCACTTTTCCTTGGATTTTTTTTGCCCTCATTCACAGCTCAACCCGCACACACATAGTACACTATGTTATATCGACTAGACGTCGTTACATCATTTTCCCTTAGTTACAACTTCCCAAGTGGAACCGTCTACATACACACTTTAACACTTGGAAGAGCTCCGAGTTCAAAATCACAACCATTTCTACTACTTCGACTACTACTAGTAGCCACATAGTAATGTTTTCACCTTTAAAAGTTTCATACAAAAGCCAAGCAGTTCATGTGTGTAATACTGAGAGCCTTGTGCTTTTCTAACAATTCGTTTGTTACAATTCCAAAAATTCTTGGGGATAAAGCCTTACATTGCTGAAGAAAGAAAGCCTTACGCTTCTTGTAACAATCCCAGGGAAAAGGCCGTACTTGGCCACTTTTCCAAGAAAAAATCCTCACGCTAGTAGTACTATTTTTAGGAAAAACCCCAACACGTTGGTCCAATCCGAAGAAAAAAAGCTTGTAATGTTATGGCCTAAGGAAGTTCGTAGTTCGGGATCTCATTCTTGAGATCAAATGCACTTCCGAAACCTTATCACACCATATATTCCACTTCAACTCTGCACTTTACGGCATTTTGCATACCTCTGTGGATACGGGGCTCCATTTATCCCTTGCCGTCCACAATATAAAAGCACCTACTCCGGAAGCCTTAAGAACCTTGCCAGCAAGCTTCAGTAACCTTTACGAACTTGTATGGTTATTGCATATTAAAGCATGTCTTATAGTTAACTTATATATACATAAGACGAACATCAGAACAGCATTACGTATCTTCGGGGTAGTGAGTAAGGATCTTGCTCGGACGCAAATAGAGAAAGTAATAAAGAAGCATAGCCTAGATAATAAAATCATAGATGTGGAGACAAGGCCAGAGTGTGTGTGTGGGTGTGTGTGGTATTGGACACGCAGGTATGGGTATACAATGGAGTTTTTATACTTCAATTTATACTTGTATAGCCAGACATAAGTGAGCTTTCCCAGTTACAGATACATATATGTATATGTGCCAGTGAATTTTTACAGTTATACAAGTGAGCTTTCGCCTCCAGAGGCAGAGTCAAGTGTAGCGGAAAGCATGTGACTAATGTCATGGACCCTATATGAGGATTAGATCCGCCGGCCCAAATTCACATGGTGCATTAGATGGGACGTGCGAGGGTTAGGAACTCCGATCCAGCCGACCATGCTCTCAAGAAGGTATCTTTTCCTTTCCCGACCAAGAGTAAGAGATGATGGTTCGAGGGCGAAATTTGCACTGGAGGCGAGAAAGTGTGTTAAAAATGGGAGGTTGTATGGACCTGGTGTAATATAGATATATGTATACCTATATATACCTGCCTACCTACGTGCATACATTTGCATCTGGGAATCATAGAGGTGACATTGTGTTCACGCAGAAATTCACCTTTCTTGGTAACAATATGTACAGTTATTATGTTAACTATACTCCTCATAACTTATATAGATAGTTACTAACGGTACGGCCTGTGAGTTAAAAATGTTTATACAGGTAGCTACTATATAGTTACGTACACCCCAATCGTAAGTGCGTACCTTCTGTATAGTCATAAAAAGACCTGGATTTGAGTTCAAAATCTATACTTTTGCTATTGAATCTATCATGGGGCCGTAATCTACAATCGATCTGAAAACTTTCAAATGCTTCCATTAGCTAGTTACAGAAAAAATGGGTAAAGTAAAAGTGGAGAAAGAATCTGGAAGAAATATATTGAAGAAAATATGTTGAAAAAAATGCAGAGAATAAATTGAAAAAGTATGTTGAAGAAATGTAGCAAATATGATGAGAAATTAATATATTTTATAGAAAAATTGCGGAAAATATAGAAAAAATATTTAAAAATATATAAAGAAGTAGTGAAGAACTATGAAGAACATAAGGGGAATTTGTGAAAAAATATAGAAATACTTTAGAAAGTGTAAAATAAAAGTTGTGGAAATCATATAGACATAAAGGACGGTATATATAGGGAAACGTGCATGAAATGTATAGAAAAATTATAGAAAAGCTTCTTAAAAAACTGAAGGAAAGATTTAAAGGGTGAAGCCTACTGGATGGGATAGATTGTAAGTATTTTTTAATAAAACACTTCTATAAGAGAAGCTTTCGCTGATGTTTGTGAGTGTTACTGTGTCTATGTGTGTGTGTATCTCGAAAGCCTCAGCAGCTCTCCGCTGCTTGCACTTTCTTAATCGACTTGATATTCCGTCTCGTTTAATGTCTTTTGCCTGGTAGAGCAGGCGGTAATTCCCTCGCTCCATCATCAACCAGCCATTTGATCCTGTCACGTTTCCTCACTCCACACAGTGACATGGTAAACATTTGATATTTAATCCCGACACATCCGTCTAAATACCCAACATTATGTAAAGAAGCAAAGCGCCAGAGGACCGATGTGCTCCGGAGCGAACGCCACTTTTCAACCAAATACTCTCCCGCCGTCCCTGCTATGTAGGTCAGAAAAAAATCTCATTTTCTCCAACCACATCTGAAAATTCCCAATTAATTTCATGCTACATTTAGTCAAGGGAGCTTCTAAATAATTAGAATACAGATCGAAACTTTTGGGGAAGAAGAAGCTTCTCTTAGAATTTGTCCCGTTGAATTCATTACAATCCCCAAAGTAACAATGCTGTCTGCTCTGAAATATTTTTCGCTTATTTCCTCCCAGCCTATTGCTTATTATATATAGAATTTATATATACAGGAAAGTTATATAATACACGACTAGTAATGGAACAGCTACAATATCACTGTCAAATTTATCTATATAATTGTATTACAGTACAGCTGGACGCATTTCAAAAGCAAGTTCTTCTTCCTACACTGTAAGTGAAAGGTTGAATGGAGGACCTGGAGATCGGCCACTTTATTCACGCTTGGCTCCCAAAAACCAAGTTTTGACTCCGGAGGTTTCGTGTCAACTTCAAAGAATCCACTTTTTAATCAAATGTATCATTTGTATGCATGCACATACGAATATATTTAGTTTCTTTGAAAATTTCATTATCTTTCAGGCCGTTTTATGCGCTAACAGGTTCTGTTTCAATTGGAAAAAAACAATTTTGGCTCTCAATTTTTATCAATTCGCTTCTTCCCTGTTCGTTAACCTAGGTAATAATTACTTTCAGACAAAAATACGCTGGTGTTCATCCGTAAATCTTGTTTGGTAATTAGCTTCAATCATACTGTAAATCAGGTACGTAAGGATACTAAGAAGTCATGGAATTGAAACACAAAATTTAATTTAATAAACGAACTCGGGATGATTAAACAAGTAATGAACTTTAACAAACTTATGCAATTCTTCTTCTGAGAGTGAGAGCTGTCATTGGTTTGGATCCTAAATTAATATGACTAATTTATTTGAAAAAATTAGCATAAAAATGTGAAAAATGCCTTATCGTTAGTTCCTTGGAAATATTATATTTGCTCCATGAAAAGTTAACATTAAAAAAATGGAGCTTATCACAAAAGTGTATTGCTCCAGCAATAAGCGGAGAATTCGTCGCGCAATGAGTGACGTATGCTCAAAATGGAAATGACATACGTGAAAGGCTGAGATATCTATATCTGTATGTAGAAAGAGATAGATAACTATATGTATGTGCATATCTGTTCTACTATACTGCTACTAAATTTATTAATGAACCTCCTTGAAAAAAGTCTCGTTTAAGTAGAAAGTTTTGGGGGAACTTGTCAAGCCCCATTTTATTATCATATTCATGACTAAAAAGGATTTGAGTTAAAAACTTTGGAATTAAAGTTTACTATTGTAATTTACAATCCTTCAGCTACCAAGATACCTATATCTTCAGCTATTATACTTGTCTACCAAAAAAAACTTTTTTCCAAACGAATTTTTTTCTCATCTCACAGTCTTCCTGGTGGGGGTTTGTACATAAGTGGAGAGATGCTCTTCCTACACTATATTTAGTATACATGTACTATCTTACGTGCATACTCCCATATGTTATGATACAGTATTACTCTCTATATACTATTTTCATATGTTGAATTTAGTGCCCATTAAACCTTCCTTTTAAATATGGCTGTATGTTATATCAATTGTTATATTACCTTATATGCTACGCTACATTATATGTTATACATATTATCTTATATGCTACATCATATGTTATATCATCCTATGTATGTTACATATTAGTTACATCCTATATGTTATGCTATACACATTCCAATTCCAGATATAAATGTAAAAAAGGAGCTCCCAGAAAAAACCTCATACAAGTTCTAATGTATCATAAAGAATAGCTACTGGATGTAAAGGGAGCGATATGGAACGTGACAAGACGAAATCGTTACAAATCACCGCACACGCATGTATGTACACTGTTGATGATAAATATTCCTGAGAATCCTCCTGTAAATTATTACCACCGAGGAGGGAGGATACGAGGATAGAGCGAGCAAGCGAAGGGAAGAACGAGACGGATAGGAGGCTTAGAGCTTAATAATTAATTAAGGGTTAATTTTTTAACCCAAAATTAACTTCCTCGAGATGTTGAATTCTCGTGTGTTTTTATACAACCCTCAACTTCATTTATAACGTACCTATATATACATATAGTAATATACTTAATGTTATACGAACAAACATTTTTGCATAGGTATGCTAATATGCGCCTGCATTATTTTCTCGCTTCTTAATATAGCCACATGCAATCTCGTTTATTAATGCAAGCCTAAAATCTCGCACGTTTTCATATACTGAATGAATATGTACAGCCATGAATTTATCTTGCATTTATCCAACCCGGATCCTCATACTTATTTACAAAGCTTGTATAGAGTGCTCTATAAGCTCTGACTCATCTATTTGATTCATAATATGGAAGCTTACTCTCCATGCTTATATCCAATCGCTGCCTCCACCACTTTCGTCATTAACCTTTAACTCCCGTATGCTTATAAACACCCAAAGTCTCCCGTGCTTGAGTAATCAAGCGGGGAGCGTTCCAATACCAGAATTAGTCTTAATAACATCCTTGCCGCCTAATTAAAACTAATTCCGTCAACAATTTACGGGTGTGCTTGGGCAAACGTGGAGGTGCCAGAAAATTAGCTTTTATTCTTCCAAGGTGCTTCATTCAACACTGAACATTAACCGAGAGTTTCTGTAGCAACAGCGCAGTTTTTCCTTCCTCAGATAGACAATTTCCACCCTGGTTTTTTAGAGCAATACGACTTGTGAAACGCAACTTCCGTCATTAAACACCATAAAAATAAATACATTACCATCAAAATAATTTCTTACGAGCAGCGAGAGTTCACAATTCAAAAGCAACTATTTTTTCTAAGCGGCTCCTATTTTACAGATACATGAAAGCAATTATTTTATCATACCAAAAAATGTTCAGCGAGAAGCAAAGTCCCGATTTAGTCTAAGCTTGGAAACTATAAGAAAGTAATTCATTAATTTCTAACTTTAAGTTTTTGGTTCATTATGGATGCAAACAGATTCATTAATTATTTTCCATAATTTTTGCATTAATGCAATATAGGCCAAAGACGCCGAAGTGCTTTAATGACTCGCTGGCTCACTGTGCATCTGTAGGTAAATGCAATTTTGTTGAGTCTACACTTGAGAACATAGACAAAGACACCTTAATTTACTCTCAAGTGGATGTTTCATATCTCATACGAACTAATTAAAGCTGAAATGGATGGTCTGGAAATCATCGGCTGGTCGTAATAACTCAAACATGGGGTCGCAAAAGACGCTGCTGTGTATTATAACAAGAGTAGCTAATCAAAGAGCTCCGCAAAGTCATCCTCGGCGAGGCAGCAGGAGCCGTCGAGTGCACAAGGTGCACATTATAGTATAGCCCTGCTAGTCCCTTATTCCTTTTACACTCACACAATGGAGAGACAAAGTGAGCAGTACAAGAAGCGATAAAGGTAATTGTACAGCCAAGAGAGGATATATAGAGTTAATTATATGAGGCGGATGAAGTAACTAACTCATCATAAAGATCCGGAGCTTCCTACACTCCACTGTATAACTTCCACTTGAGTTATCCTCTATGATCACTGGCTTTTCACCCAATGTCTCCATCCGTACCATTTGATTCTCCTCCAAAGAAAACCACTTCTGACTACTCCACGCACCCAAAAACGCACGGACGTCCCCTAGAAAACTACAAAGGTTTCCACTCTAATGTTCCTGATTACAACATTGCATTGTCATAAACGGCAATCAGGGAATTCAGTCAGGATCTTTAGGCACGAAATCTGAAAGATCTTGAAGTTATTTATTCCTGATTATTTCTCTCTTTAATTATTTATTAAGTTTATTTGTTGTTTTTCTTTAGTAATTCTCCCCTTCCAATATTTTTATTTATTTATTTAAAAAAATTTGGTTTGGAAAATAATTATTTCAACAATATAGCTTTAGTAATTTGTTAACGTTATGTTGTAAGACTATAGATTTTTAAAAATAATTAATTATTTTACCTTTCATAGGGATTCTGTTATTGTACCAAAACTTTTATTAAATTTTAACCCCCACCATATTTGTCCTCCCAAGATCCCAACTGTAACAAGCTTAAAAAGCTATTGAGAAGATACAAAGAAAGAGAGAAATGAAAAGAAGGAAATAATAAGACCGGAAACTTTTCAAGTGAGGACACACAGAAACTGGAAAATAAGAAAGCAGGGAGTCTTGTCTTCCATTCCTGATTTTCCGTCTGTGCACATATCAAATTGTGAGAGCAAACTCAAATTAGGGTCAGGTGAAGGAAGTATTTTTGGTGGAAGAACTTTATCAAGAAAATTGGTAGTGCATGAAAAGAGATGGATTAATTTTTTGCGCTAGACAGAAGAAACAACAAACATCAGTGAAGGTACCGGAAAGGAGAGAAAATAAGAAGAAAACGCGGTCGGTGGGAAATTTCTTTTTCTATATTTCTCCCAGAGTCCCCGCAAATTCTCATTGGATTGATATTTCTCAAATGAAAGAACCACAATGGAAAGCTTGTATCTTGATATTTCGAGGCATTTATACATATATACAATCTCATATGAAGATATAAGTAAGGTTGTTTAGTAGGGAAGGGAAAATGTAACAAAATTCAGACAGAAATACTTATAGTAGGAATGTTCATATCTGTACAAATAATATACCGTTCTTTTAAAGGGCACAAAAAAGGATTTTAGGAAAGGAAAACCTGCAAGTGCAACTGCTCAAGGGGTTCTGGTTGGAAAAATCCTAAGCTTCAAAAACCAACGTTAGCTTGAACATGGGCTTTCGTATGTACGAATTTCATCTTTTTATTAAACCTCCAGAGGTGTTTGCTGCTGTCTGAAAAGTTGAAAACTTTTTTAGCCAAGCACAAGCGGTCAAAGTGTTTGTATTTTTGTATGTGCTTTTAGTACATGAACCATATACATATGTAGATATATATCTATCTATACGTATGTACAATGTGTGGATTCCCATGCTATCTATATATACTTGCACTTATAGATTATTAATATATTTAAGTGCATTACCTACACAAGCATTTTAACATAAATCCCAGGTGCATACACAGCAAATTACATGATCAGCCATCAGCGTTTTCATCCGCAGAAAATCAGAAAAACCTTAATAACTGCACACATTGGGCTCATTACCGTTTTATCTGTACCCGCTCAATGTATGTGAAGACTGTTGTCCTAGAATATCCCAATATCTGCGTGGACATCTGTAAACATTTATGTATATCCACAGTAGCAGCACAACTGATGGAATCATTTCGACAATTTGGCAATATACTGAGGGATCTCCACTGGCCTAGGCCTCTACATTTTTAAGTCTTGTGTATTTGCAGATTAAGGTGGTACAAAGTTATAATGTAAGTTAGCATTTTCATATCTACAACTTTGTAGATTAGTTTGTGTATAGCATATGATATGGGTACATGTAATTATAGTATTTCCGTTTGTTAGTCTTTCATATGTATATACATGCAGCGCAGCGTTAATGTGTTGGACCTATTTGTATAGTAAAAGTAAGGGTAAATATTTATAAATATGTACATACATACACACATAGATACTTGTAGAAAGTACATATTTATACTCACATAGATACTTGTAGAAAGTACATACTTGTACTCACATAGATACTTGTAGATAGTACATACTTATACTCACATAGATATAGATACTTGTAGGTAGTACATACTTATATGCACATAGATATTTATACTTATACTATATAGGTATTTATCGAAGCCTCTGCGTTAAGCCGTAATAACACGCTGTATTGAATTTTGTATAAGCCAAGATTGGAGTATGGTCTTACGTTCATATAATGCACGTTAGATATAACCGGATTAAGCAAACGGCGAGTTAAACCTCGTGCTCGAATAATAAATTGGGAATAACTCCTGTTCCGAATGGGCTACGGGATATTATTGCGGTTAAGTACCCTTCCCAGACTTGACCAGGAAAGTACAAGCCCGAGAGGAATAACGGCTGAGGAAGTTGGAATTGCTATACCGAGAAAGTAGAAATACCAACTAGAGAGTAAACAGATAGGAGTATAGCAATAGCAAGTGAGAGTCATAGGCAGGAAGAAATAGCAATTGGGAATCATAGTCGGGAATATCAACTTAGAAACAGGAACTACAAAAAGTAGATACAGAAAAGCATAGCAACTTGGAGCGAATACCGAGCAGTTGAGATGGAATATATAGCAACCGCGAAGCAATATGTATATATATTAAGTATCTATATGTATATATCTACATGTGTATGTACAGATAATAAATGAAAAGGAAAGGCCGTTGAGTCGATGAAAAATCATGATGAGGGAGTGAGAAAATACAGCTTTTTCTCAAACTAGCTGTCATTCCATATGATCTTAAGGGCTGGGGCGGAAAACATTAGAGGAACTGCCGACGAAGAACTGTATACTACAAGGATCCTGAGAGGCCACAAGATATATTCCGGAGTCCCTCCGATAGCCTATTACGTATCTCTCATGCTATCATCTTCACGGTGTCTCTATAGATATTTTAAATATATGTGCAGCTCTCTCATTACATTCCATCATCATGAGTACGGGGCTACATTTCTATGTCTGTACTATTTGTGCGTATGTACTCCATTAGAAGTTTGGACGTACTACATGAAACATGAGCTATTAAAGGAACGAGCCACTGAAGAAATGTGAGGAAGGAAAATGCAATGGAAGTACACTGGCCACTGTTTTTTATTTGGGAAATTGTGTATGGGAGTAGTACATTTTGTTCTGTCATAGATCCTTATAATTTGTACAGTAAAGATATTTCCCTATAATTGCCAAGTCCCCTACATACGACTAATGGTGATGGAGAGAATGTGCCATAAACTCTGTACTTGTAGTTTCATGTGCAGTAAAAAAGGCTAAATGTCTAAATTATATAGTGACCATTTGTCATAAACGTGCTTGTAGTGCTGTAAAATCAAGACACACACACACACACACTTACATACAAACACACACACACAAACGCAGACAACACTGAAAATTGTAGCAATAAAAATTGTCATGATTGTTCGCATGTAGAGAAGACCCCATACATGTGACAATTTCCGGGGATGATTTAAAGATTTTAAAGAAACTATAGAATCTCCAAACTAAATTACTTGTAAGCAAATTTTTTATTGTTATTATTTATATTGTAATCCAACCACCAGGAAACTACCTCAAGACGCTTAAACGTCCAACTCCTGTCCGGCAGGGTCATATCTCCTCTATTCATAAAGTACCTTAATTGTTTGTAAATGTCAAAGATTATTTCCTAACAAGATTTAACATGTGAGGTGGCATTTGGGATTATTTAGTAAAGGAGAAAATTCTTGTTTTAATTAATTATTTACGTAGTTTATATGCATTGCAATTTTTATTATTCCCAAAATTTGGCTTTAAATTATCAAGTTCTTTTTTATTTTTTAGTGTTAGAAATTCATTAAATTTTTTAATTGATTAATTTTTAATATTGTAAAATAATATTGTAAAATAATAATTATTCCATTTTTATGATTTTATTTGTTTTTTATAATTATAATTCTTCAAAATTGTATTAATATAATTAAGTGAAATTATTTAAAAACCTTTCCACGCATCATGGGCCTCCGGAAAGAGTGAACCCTTACAGGACAACCGTTGCCAGAATTGTATCAGAGAAATAAATATTTCGCTCTCTCTATCTCTTCCCTCATTTTTGCAATTACCGTTTCCGAATATGCGAGCATAAATGTGCTCAAATGACTGAAATGCTGCAAGGAGTCCATACATCTGAAGAAGATGCAGATCGTGGAGGAAAAGGAGCGGTAGTGCATATAAGACATACATAAATGATAAATTCTGGTACGACAAGCACATTGGTCACATTGGAGGGAAATTATTGGAAGGCCATAAATGGTCTGTTTGCATAGACGTGACAACTTTATGACTTCAAGCTTTTATGATGACTTGTGTACGTGCAAGAAATAATCTTGCTAGAGGAAGATATGGTAAGTAGTTTTGAAGCAAATAATATATGTATATCTGTATAAAAGATGGTATATATTACTAAATGGGACGTTGGAAGGAAAGTGTCATTTCGTTGGCAGAGTTTTCCAAGAGAATTCAAGTCATTTGGTTTTATTCTCTTTGCCTTACACTCTGCCTGATACGGCCGTCGTCGTATTGGCTGTGCAAAGTAAGCAGAGTTTCTCCTCCCGAACTTACTTCAGCAGCCACTGACTCCAGCCGTAGTCTTTCAATATGGGCCACATATAGGGAACGAATGACAATGAGCAACTTTCGCTTTTACTTCAGACCCAAGGATACTTGACTATAATGTCTTTAGTTGTACGATACACCTGTGCCCTTTGCAACCGAATTCCCGTTCACTTGATGGCCTGTAACCTCTTCCTTTACTTTTAGGCCCTCTGTCCACGCTATATCTATCGGCATCTTCAGGATCTTGGGTTCCCAAAAAGGATTCTGCTCAGGATTCTGTAACTGAAGCTTTTCTAGCTCAAGCTTGTGGATATTACTGGAAGATTTAATAGCTCGTGTGTATTATTGGAATTCCTATAGCTCCATATTTCCAGCGTCTCAAAATCGTGTATTTCTTATCGCTCTTGTTTATAGTAGATCCTCTACGCTAGTATCTGTAGTATCTCAACGGTGTGTATTTTCAGCATCTCAATAGCATGTGCATTACCAGACCCACTAGTTTGGCTATTACGAGAACCTCAAGCCTCATGTGAGTGTAAAGCAAGTGAATCTGAGGATATGGTTATTGTATATCCATTACAAGAACCTCTGTATATCTGTACAGGGAATATTTCTGCTGGCCAGTCCCTCTCGTTCTGTATTTTTAACGACATCAAATACAAACACAATCTGTATAAGAATAACATGGGGCCACATGCGGTAGTTTTCCATGTGATCCTACACTGCTCTAGTGGCCTTTTCAATGAATTTCCCTAGCTTTTGAATGCACTGCTTGCGTTTTTGTCCGTATTGACTTGCTTTTTTAATGCTTGATTTCTATCTTTTTCACTACTTTAATTAACTCCTTTTATCTTTTACTTCTGACCATACAATTTCCATAATTAAACCTTGGGTTTTTGTATTTATACTGTATTTTTTCCATGTTTTATCTCCATTCTTGAGATTCTTTATCTGTAGTTTTACCATACTTTATTTCCAGCATTGCTATGCTTTTTGTAGTTTTGACATATGCTTTAAACGTAGTTTTGGCATGTTTTTTAAGTATTTCTGCTGGTAAAAATAATTGGTAAGAAATGCCTGGTAAGCTTTGTCGTCTTTTTACGATACACTATACTATTTTATAATGTTATCTAATGTTTTCTGTATTTCCCCATACTCTGTGGACATTTCCACCATGTGTATTTCCTATACTGTTGCCATTTTCGAATGTATTTTCTGTCTCTCCCAGTTTGTAAGCTCGGCAGAGCGTAGGAGCGTTGCCATTCGGCGGAAAAGCAACCCTAATGTTCTCAATATGCGGGAAAGAGGAATGTCGTCAATGATGCAAGGATAAATGGACAAATGTATAGATAGACAATTGGGCGTAAAAAGAGCTGTGAAAAGCATGAAAAATTCAGGACTGACTGGAAATTGAAACTGAGGAATCGGGACGGGAGTTAATAGTGAAGCTGAAGGATTCGGGGAGGATTACGGAGTGAAAATGAAAAATCGGAGGTGGGATTGGAAATGAAGCTAAAAGATAGGACTTTTTTTGAAAAAAAACAGATGTGGAGATGAAGAAGAAGAAAAAGAAAAGAAGGACGAGAAAAGTAGCTTACCTTACTGACAGAATGGATGGGGAGAAGTGGAGTTCGAGCACTTCGATGATTGGAGACGGCAAGAAAAGAAACGAAACTGAGGAGAGCGAAATACAAGGTAAAGACAAAGACTCCAAATACAACGGTCTTTCTCCAGGTATAGCTTGTAGGTCGATCTCGTTTTGTTTTGTGGGACGCGAGAAAACAATGAAAGCAACAACCGCACCCACAGCAGAATTTCCGACCCCAAAACAATTTGCTCATGTTATCTTCTTCTTCTAACCACTTGAGCCCAGGGTAAGGTACAAGTGGCTTTTCCCTGTGTGATCATAACGACTGACGACACTGAATTTCCTCCACACCATCTATTTCAATCTAATGAACCCCGGCGTCGTCTTCACGTCCAGACTCTTCCATTCCTGGTGTTTTAGCTTCACTTGCCGAACTTTAGTTATCTTTTTACTGTTTTTGCAAATGTTTTGGTCTCGTTTGGGAATTTTAACTTGTTTTTTTGCAAATTATTTCGTCTGTATATGGGAATAACTAATGTTTGCAAATAGTTTTGTTCTTTATTATTATAGGTTTGTCTATTTTGAACTTTTTATATTTGAAATAATTATTTGTGGGATATTTCAGTTTGTTGCAAATATTTTGGCCTGTTTTGGAATGTCAACTTTATTTGCAAATACTTACTTCGGTATGGAGTTTTAGTTGGGTGTTCAGTTCATCCGTTTCAATTGGAATATTTACATTGATTTTTGCAAATATTGATGCTACTTTTGCAATGTGTACGGCTGTTTTTGCAAATTTAATTTGGTTTCCTTTAGATCTTGTGGACCTGTTCAAAGATTTGTCAAGTTGTTTCTGCTGCGATTTTGGAAAGTTATTTTGACTGCTTTATAATTTTCTGGAGTAGTTCTAAGACTTTGTCAACTTCTGACTGAAAGATTTTTTAAGCTGGTTGGTGTAGTTCTAAGACGTGGGGTTATGGGGGAAGTTATTGTTGATACTGAAATAACTATTTATAAATAGCGGAACTGAAGTAACAGACAGTTTTATGTATAGAAATGTTAGAAGGAGCTGATTTGGGCACAACGTGCTCCGGACACATCTATTAAGTGAGATGGAATTTGTTGGAAGCGGTGCTGTCGGTGCGTATATAGGAATTTATGATAGCTGAGGAGGTGAATCTGATCTATCCGGTGTCTCGTGTGCCTACAAAAGCCACAGCAGCAGCCACGAGGTGCTTCTCCTCGCCTTCCAGCACTCTTCGATAACCAGTCTCGGTCGACTCCCGATGTCGTCTGAACCGTTTCTCGTCTCGGTAGCTCGTCTTCCCCCACCAAGGAACAGCCAAAAACGTTGTTATGTTATCTTTACTCCATGGAGTGGCCTGCGATCTGGTTGACTTCACTTCTTCTACACAGCATGCCACTCTTTCTCTACGGGAGCCTGCCTTTCTCTGCGTTAGCTTCTCTTTCTCTATGTGAGATTCTCTTTCTCGTCCTGAGCGTCTCTTTCTCGTTGCGAGCTTCTCTTTCTCTGTGTTAGTCTGTTTCTCTATGCGAACCTCTTTTCACTATGTGAGCTTCCCTTTTTCCGTATGGGACTCTCTCTCTCTCTCTCTCTTTCGCGCGAAGTAAAAGCAGATTCGCGATTTTGAAAACAGCAAAGAAAGATATTTCCATTTTACTTGCTGCTGGCTGAACCTGCGTGCATGCTTTTGCTTTGCCTCTGTCAATATAAGAGAGTACAAAAATTGAGACAGTGTAGGGACGAGATTGGCGGGCATGCTCCTTGAAACATATAAATGCTGACTTTCCTATGTACAGACACTGGTGGTCCAAGTATACCAAACATTTTTCCCACGCTTCTGGCTATCATAGTCCATTCTCTCTCGCACTCTTTCGTCCCTTTCTCTTTCACTCTTCGTACTTTTTTCTTCATTCTTCGTACTTCTTTCTCCACTCTTAGTAGTTCTTTCTCCACTCTTTGTAGCACCTCTTTCTCCACTCTTGGTACTTCTTTCCCCACTATTCCAACTTCTTTTCCCACTATTCGTACTCCTTTCTCCACTCTAACTTTTCTCCTGCACTCTTTGTTCTTCGTTTCCAACTATTTGTACTTTTCTCCCGCACTTTTTATGCTTCTTTCTTCCACTCGTACGTATTTCTTTCTTTTAGTCTTTATATGTCTGTACTTTCAGTACTCATCCTCCCGCACTCTTTTTACTTTTCTGTCACAACACTCCTTGTAATTTTCTCGGTATTTCAAACATTCGCTTGCACTCTTCTTTCTCATCTTGTGCAGCTGAAAAAGAGGAACATGCCAGCCCCTCTGCTTCCCCAGCTTGGTTGGAAAGCCTCCTCACTCTGGCCTCATCACAATATAACTATCTTGCCTTTACCATATAAGATCGATCCAAGGAGAAAGACCAAGTGAAGTGAACAACTTTCTGGTTTGCTTGCTCTCAACAACACATATCTAATCAGTCTGTCTCCTCTGTTCAATCTCATCGCTATTGTCACATGGCCGATCTTCACCACGGGATCTTATCGCCTCATCTTAGACAACCAGACATCGCATTGCTTCGCAATAGATGGTTGTCTGGGAGTTTAAACTCTCTTCTAAGGAAATTCTCATTGTCGTCAGCAGCGCTTGTTGTTGACTGATGTGTTATTGTGTTATAAGGGAGACTGCTGGAATTCCAGGGTGGACACCGTGCTCTATTGGATTTGAAGAGCGGGTTATGGATGTGTTCCTCTCCGCGCGCTTTAAGATCCTCCCGCACTGAACGCCACCCTTGTTCTAGGTTCCCAACTATGGGGAATCGCTCCTGGTATTTTTTTCAAATTTCATCCGCTTTTCATTATATGGATCGGTTTTTCAAATTTCGATCCCTTTTCTCATTTTGGAGCAGAAGGTTGTACATACATATATGAGAGTTATGGCAGTCATTTCTGCGGGATAAAGCGTTTCCATTTTTTGCTCGATCAAGTTTCCTCTTTGATTTCTTTTGAGATTTTTGGTTTGGATTGGGTTTCATCTCTATTCATGTGGGATAACGGGTATACTTACACATGTCTCATGTCTTTATATGTGGTATCCCTGTATGTATAATCATATGTATGCAATTTGTGTGATTCATGTTGCATTCTTGTTTTTTGCATGCCTATGTGTTTGTTTACTTGGCATCTTATACACAGAAGTATATACTTATATACATATGTATACAAGTGCACAAAATTTGGCGAGAGCTGTGAACTTAACTAAGAGATAGATTATATGTAGGTTTGATGGAGAAAAGCGTCGACTCGTGGTTGACAGATTTTGAGCATTTGCTTACTCTGTAGTGTGTTCCATAGAAAAGACATTAGGGAAATAAATTACTTTTTCATAATAAATTGTAAATTAAAAGCTGACACACTTGTTCCTTCTTTTCGCATTTTTTCGCCCTTTCTAATCCTTGGCTTTGTTACGTGGAATGTGCCTTTTAGTCATCAGAGTGTTTGCGAGAAGAGGAAGGAATGCCGTCCGACGCAATCCTATGACTTCATTTACTGTCAAGCTTTAGTGTAGTTGCTTGCACTAAAACCATATACCTATAGCTGTATATGGCTTAAGTGGGAGTACGATGCCCGTTACAAGAACGCCTTAGCATTGGTTTTTATAATCGCTCTGCATCGGTTTTCTCCTCAAGAGATAAAATGCGCGAAGGTGCAAAAAATTGTTTTGCACCACCAGAAGCATATGATCCACATTCTTGCAGCAAGTGTGTTAAATTTCCATATTCTTTTAGTTAGAGACTTCTACATACTTTTAGTTAGAGGCTTCTACATACTTTTAGTTAGAGGCTTTCACATACTTGTAGTTAGAGGCTTCCACATTCTCGTAGTTAGAGGCTTCCATAATTTTTCGTTAGAAGTTTCCATATATTCTTGCAACGAGTGAGAAAAAAACTTCCATATTGTTTCAAAGAAGAAAAACTTGCACATTCTCGCAAAGAAGAACTTGAGGCTATGATACAAGCTACGTATATATTAACGTGTCTGCAATGAGCTATTATTTATGCTTTTACTTCATAGTAATAGTTTGTTGGCTATAATCCGTCGTCTCCAGTTGAACATGAATTTAAGGTTTTGTCCGTCAAAATTTATGGGCTTGCAAGATTCTCCATTATCATATAGGAGAGGAACACGGTTACTCAGACATAGCTTGAGGTACCTTTGGGAGATTGATGCTAATAAGTGGAGTTGGTGTTGAGTGTGCACACATGTGTAGGTGTCGGTGGAATGTTATGGTAAGCTGTTTTATTGGAGTCAGCTTGATAGCAATGTGCAGGAGGGTGTTGTACATACTTGCCAGGTGAGTGTTTATTCGGCATATGTAGAGCACTGCTTATGAAAGAAATATATTAATGCGTAATGCGTTGGAATTTGCAGCTTTTTATTCTTGAAACTCAGAGGAAAACATAAATTCACACGAAACAGCAACTCATAATAATAAGAAATATCTCAAGTGTTGTGTAGAAATTTTTATCTAAGTTTCCCGAGTCCATCCTAACTTTCTGTGGAAACTGAATACCTACACATTTTTATTGCAGTTGTGTACAGAAATGAGTGTACCCACCAGACTTTAGCTATTAAAAAACATAGCTATACTCTCAATTTATATGAAATTACGTACATTTATTTTAATTTTATATATGGAAATAGATAAATAAAACTACTATAGCTTTATATTAAATTAAATATATGTATCTACTATAAATTCTACTGTTAATTCACTATACCTATTTACAAATAGTTTAGATACGAAAATCTATGGAAGCCTGCTGAACATCGGAATAATAACTGCTGATAAGGATTATATAGAAATTACTATATAGAGGCTTCCATAGAAATATCAATGAAATCGTTGTAAAGAAATATCCAGCGAGAAGTCACAAGAATAACAAAAGTAAGTTTGTTGGGGTAACGAAGGACGATGAGTGTAGACGAAGAAACGTTCTACGTATTAAGAATATCCGTATCAGCTTGTGCCTGGTCTCGATATGATTCTCCATTTGATCCCGCACCTCTCTTGCTGTATTCGTAATTTACCTGATTAGACTGTGGCTCGTGGGAGCACAAGTTTTATATCCCATTCAGTTGTCATGCTCTTGTTTTCAATTTAATATGCCATGATTTAATAAAGCGTACACATTTTGAGACAATCCTTCTTGTCGGGGATCCACTTGATGATTTGTGTTCATATAGAAGTCATATATGTGTACACTATGAGAGGCCTAGTATGTGCATCCTACATGCAACATGTACATACTTACTATGAACATATGCAAGTATACTGTACATATACTAAATGCCTACGTTTTCATATATTGCATATACCTAATGCATGAGTATTAAGAGTCAAAAGAACGGGCCTACTAAAAGTCATAGAGATAAATCCAAATATTCAGAGAGACACGAGCATCCAATATTATGTAGAAGATGAATAAATACTGGCAATATATCACGAGATGCATGCCTTAACATGTAGAAGGTTACTTACGTAAGTTACACATGTATGCAATAATTTTGATGTATGCATGTATCACATCTACATGGTCATCCACCAAAGTTTATTACCTCCTCCGGTAATTTATCGCCTCATTCTTCTACTTAATCAAATCCTGTTCCCTCGATATGGCAGAACTGTATTAAGGAGCAGGAGAAAATTAAGGATTTTAGCTCAAATTCAAATCCTCACGTCCACAAAGTCCGCTATGGTTGTTAACTGCTAGAATCCCTGCTAATCTCTAATCCATAGGGTTACGTTAACCGTCTTTATACAACAGCCTCTAATGCAAGCTTTGGACGCTCAAAAATTTGCGAACAAAAAATTGCGAGCAGGCAAAGTCCTGCTTTACGCATGTCATTTTCTCTGTGTTTTGTGAATTATTAATTGTCTCAAAGGGAAGAAAATCATTGTTTGAAATTGCCTTGGATTTCCACGGAAGAGACAGCAGTCTCTGATTTTAGGCTGCTGCAATATCTCATATTAGCATTACGCTACTACTTGACTCACGACATTTTCCTAAAAGAAGGGATTAGGACGGACAAAAAGACTACAGCAGATAGAGGACGGAGAGCAGAAACTTTCCGAAAAGGATTAGTCTGTGCAGGGTTTAATTAGTGTAAGAAGTGGAATAATTCCTTGATGTTTCCGTATGTGTTGTATACATGATTCCGTGTCTCCACTCTAAAATGAATAAAATGAGCGGAGCTTTCCAACCTGTTCAAATATGTGTAACAACGAGGCGCATACTTGAGTACACAAGGATAAACAGGAGATGATGATGTTGAAGGAGGCAGAAGAGCGACAACAAGTATTTAGCAGTTGCCAGAAAGAGAGAGAGAGAGAGTCACAAAGTAGATTGGCAATACTTGTAAGGCCGTCTAAGATTACAGACTATATGCTCTTCCTCCGAGGATTTTGTTGCTTCCAAGTCTTGTAATTCAATGGCTTTGTAATTGAATGAGTTTATCTTGCAAGGTCTATAGAGTGCTATTTTACGTGTATAGGGAATTATTCCTAATATATTATATATTTTTTGATGCTATATGTAGAATTATAATGTACGAGATTTTCCATTTAAAATAAATGCGAAGAATTCACACTTTAAGTTGATGCAGAATTTATACTTGAAGTACATGCAAAATTTGCACTTGTAATGCTTGTAGATCGTACATTTGAAATACATACGGAATTAACATTAGAACTGACATACTGAAGTTACTGAAATAGCACAGAGGATACCTTAAAAATAATATTAACAAATAACATACGGTAGATACATTAAAAAATAACATGCAGAAGTTAAATTAGAAATGCGTGTACAATTTATCTTAAAAATACATATTGAACGTTACATGTGAAAGAAGCTTGAGTCTATTATACACGGATTTAAAATGCAAGTAAAATTACAGGAATTCCAAATACAAGTAGCGTTATAAGTAATTGAAACAGAAGTAAAAATCATGTATATGTAATATAGCATGCGGACCGGAATTAGGAATGTGCAGTCCAAAGGAGAGTGGAATTATGTGTAGAACAAGGAGAAGATCGTGCTGTTGGTGATGATGATGAACAAAGATTTCAGTATACGTGTAGATACATTTATACATATATACATAAACTAATATAATATAAAATTTTGCCCGTGTGCAGATAAAGTACTATTGGAGTCAGTGAAAAACCTTGTTGCTCGTCATGCAGATTTTAGCTTTAAAAGTTGGATCTAATCTCTGCAGAGACTTAGATATGAAACGAGTTTTCACTCCACAATCCATCAGTACAAGTTCATCCATTAGCAAGTTTTCAGCTCCAGTCTGTGGTTACAGTCAACATGTAATAATGTATAACTGCTAGAAAAAAATATTATAGAAAAAATTGGAATAGTATGTATGTATATACAACGTAATTTTTTATATGTGTTCAACAACACGGCGAAAAATATCTGGGGGTTAAATGCTACTGCCATCAGCCAAATGTCTATATGTATATCTTTATAGTCATATAGCTTACGGCTTATATAATATTATCAATAATAGATATAGATTGTACATACTTACTTTTAGGTACATATGCCTCCACTGTATGGATTAGAAGATTATTTTATACATCTATATAAATTATGTGCACACCTATAACATATAAGGACAGATTCTATAGTTCATATATATGTCATGCAATTTATAATATTGGTGTATGTCGTAGATTGGTATAGCGTAGTACATAATACATATAGGTTATATTAAATAAATCTATGTCCATACTTGTAATATTTTCCATTCTACATCCCTTTTTGCAATACAAAGCAGGATGTACACCTATGAAAATGATGACGTGATAACGATGACGACGGAGATAACAAGTCTTTCCGCTAAAAGAATTCCATGATTTTTTTCCCTTTTGCATGAGTAGATTATTAGATTATTATGTATGTTATATATGGTAAATATTTCGTATGAGCCTGATATTTGTATATGTTTGTTACACTCGTGTTGGTAGTGAACATATGTAAGTATAATTACATATGTTGTGACTTTGCGTATGTTAGCGTACGTCTTTAAGTATTTGAGTATGTTAGACAAACCTCCACATATAACTTGCATATTTATAACATACAATCGTATAACAACAATACATATAATATATGCAATCGGTATACTACAGCAAGTAGTATAAAGCACAGTGGTACATTCCGCTCTACATAAAATTTGTTTCCCTGAAGCCTCCTTCCTTCCATCCGGGAGCCACTGATTTCAAATCCATTTAAAGTGCATCATGGTCAGTCCATGGATTTTGATTTTGGCCTGTCCTTATAGCCATATCGTATACATATGTATATATAGATTACAGTATTTACGTATATGTATTTGCTATGTATATTGATGTAAGCTTTTATATACACGGAGTTTGCATCTAAATAGTTGAAAGTGGGTCATGCGGAGTGCATGTCCTACGAGTGTACACTTAAAACACACATGTCGTATTAGTTAAAACGATGCTGAAATCTTAAAAATTCATGTCGAATCTAGATTTCAAACAGATTTCCCTATACTTGAGGTTAACCATTCAATTTGATGCAAATATACCCACAGATATACATAAAACATTACGAGGGGGGAAATTCAACTGTAAATGCTAATTCAACCAGGACGTTTTAGGAACCCGTGGTAAGTCAAAGAAAACCGTCCATGGATCTTATACAATAATTCTGTGGTAAGCGTATGGATCTTATAGCATATATGAGCCTGTGGTATATAAGATCATTGTGGTGTATATAAGACAAGACAATTGTATGGTGTATAAGGTAATTGTATGATATATACGCCAATTGCAAATAGAGTTTTCGTGGTACAGGAAAGATGCATGGAACTCCAACCTTGTGGTGTATATGTCATATGTATATCTCTATGGAATCATATATTTCTGTGGTATACATAAGTCAAAGGACACCGTACATTCGTTAAAAACTTATCGCCAAGATTCACCGACAGTTCCTTATATCTTTATATAATAAGGGAAGGCTTGACTTTTTCAGTCTATCTCCAACTGTTATTTTGTAATTATTCTTCCCTCGTCACAGAAGTCTTATCTTCATTTTTAAATTCATTTTTGAAAAGCGAAAATTATTTAGGAATAAAATTACTGCAAGAGATTGTAGCATTCCCATGCAAATCTCAGTGCCAAGAAGGCTGAAGATTCACAAATAAAGAAATCTGGGCTTGGAAATTCTGGATATAACCGAAATGCAAATTACAAACTTTTAATACTTGTATACGTAAAAGTATATATATATATACTTTTACATATATACAAGACTACAACATTATCCACTAAATGCAGGAAAATACAAAGAAATCCGGAAAATTACAAAATGAACGTATAAAAAATTCTAGGAAAAAATACATAAAAATGCAAAATAAACACAAAAATAAAAAATTCATGCAACTTAAAAGCGAATAACAGAATAGAGTGAAGAAGAAGAAGAAGCGAGGAATAAATTAAACTGGGAGGAAAAAGGAATTAATTAATGAGCAGAGGACACAATAGACTTGCCGCCGTATGTTTCCCCTGCACACAGACACAAAAGCAGAAAGCATTGATTTGTAATAACAATCCTTCCTCCGTCTTTTAATATTACACAGGTACAAATTCATAATACAGGAATTTTGCACAAAAACCAGGAACAAGAGGAGCCGATATAGCTGTATAGAGATATGTGTAAGAGGCATAATATATACATAATTACTATGAACATAGGTAGGTACATGCAGTTCCTTGCAAGTCTGGACTGCTTGCTACCCACGAAATTTTTACCGACTGCATTGACGCTCCTGCTGCATACTTGAATATTCCTGTACATAATCATTACTTTATACAAATGAATCTTCGCGAGTGAGTTATAAGTGAAGAAGTAAATAGTAATAAGGATGGACTTGGCTCCTCTATGCGTAGCATTTCTCTAATGATTATTACACCCTGTCAAGGGGAATGTGAGTGTGTGTGTGTGTGGAGTGGAAGTGTGTTTACGTGGAAAAAATGATTGTTTCCCAGTGTGAAATAAGTTGCAGCACAACTGCATCTCCCTCAGAGGTCAATTTTTTCCTGTGTCGATAGTCATCTTTCATTTATATTCAAAACTGTAGACATTCCTTAGTTATTAACATTTTCAATTTTTGTCATACCAAAGCATACATAATTACAGAGGCCCTTCCATATCACATTCCTCTTTATTATTTCACCAATTGCGGCCACATTCAGGGGGCATACACCGCGACTCACCATAATCTGCATTCCCAAGCGTAATCGTTCTCTTAACTTCGTTTCCTTCATAAGTGCTCAGCAAGTTTGGCAGGTCGGCCACAATATTTTCTAATGTACGGACATGTCCGCTCTTACATGATTTTCAGCACAAGGCCGTTAAGGCCAAGTTATTCATTTCAGCACACATGTTGTTTTTATGTGCATGTATGTACTTAGCTCTAGTAGTAGTCCTGAGATTTCAACTTCCACATAGTTCAACTTATTCCATATCAGCTTTAACAGCACCCAATTATTGGTATTTAAGCTTCTTGCATGTAACTTAAACATTTATACTTCGAATTTCAACATTAATATTTGACCAACGTAACCATTGATTTTTCACTATTCGCATAACCAACTAACTGTTCAAATTTTTAGCCTTAATGTAACCCAACTACTGATACTTTAGCATTAACATAACCCAACTATTGATATTTCAGCATTAACATAACCCAACAACTGATATTTCAGCATTAACATAACCAAACTATTGATATTTCAGGATTTGAAGGATGCAAAACACCCAAACACTGATATTTCGACTTGCACATAACCCATAATCACTGATATTTAACGTGTAGATGAAGACCATAATCACTGATATTTCTGCAGAAGTCAGTCATACACGTAATAATTACGTTTCAGCGCAAATCAATTATATAGGAATCTCAGCGAGCTACATATTAGTATAGTTTATACATGCAGATACAGTTACACAAAAATGATTCAATGATTTAAATAGTTCTGCGGGTATTTTAGTTAGTGGAATAGTTGGATCGGCGGCTTAGAAGAGCGTGCAATATAATTATTTAGCAATGCACACAATATATTATATGTGTAATACATAGAATGTGTGATATATCGTATAAGAAATATTATGGTGTAATGAGTGTAATACATTATGCAACAATATAGTACAATAAGTGTAATGTGTAATACAATTATTTATAATAAAGTGATACACGTAATTGCATGGGAACACAAACAGCGGGGCTGATCGCTTTATTATTAATAATTCATCATGATTGTCAATTAACTATTATTGCTTAATTAAATCCTTTGCTCTTGCCGTCCCACATACACAAATCATATAGCTTTTACGACTTAATTTCCACGAAGGATTCCTGGTCGGTTTCCTCACTTCTACATGGATCCCCTTACACATACTTACACACACACAGAGAGAGAGAGAGAGAGAGAGCTTTTAATTATACACACAATTGTTTCAATCTTGCTCTGCACTTACGCTTCAATCATGCACTTTGGATCGTATAACAGATTTACGGCCTCCAATAGCGCCAATAATAATATTATATAATGCACTGTGATGAAACTCTGATCGTGATACTGATGCGTAGGCTAATATAACTTTATGTGTCATATGCTAACTAACAATAATCAGTGTGTATGTTCATACATTATGTACATGTTAAAGTATAGGATATACTATACATATGTCATTTGCATAGTGTACAACATCTACCTACGGGATCCAAGGAGCTTCACAACAGTGCAGATTAACTTGTACATGCATTTTATCTTATGCATACTATTTTGGGCACATTATCGTATGCATATAATTTTGTGCACATTATTGTATGTATTTAAGTATAATTTTGTACACACTGACGTTGTAATTATTATCTCACGTATACTAAATCTACATACGGAAATACCGCACGCCGCATTACATAACTCCAGGAATTTCCACAGACAATGTGATCAGGACGATTAATCATCACCCAGGGAGGGACTCTATTTATATGAGACAAGTCTGGCTAGGAAAGAGTCAATATTTGAAGAAAAGATTAGCAAAGTGGTTGTGTTTATAATGTAAAGTGAGGAGATGGAGATGAAGAAAAACATATGTATGAAAATATATTGTTGGTCAAATAATTAAATGTAAGGGTTTAAAAATATTTGAATCTTGGCAAACTTGGAACATTAATAGTATGACGACGACGACAACTGTGAGCATCACTGGGAACATTCCATTTAATGACACTATTCAGGTTGGCTACATAACTGGTTGGGCATGGAGTGTCTCTACACAGCTTTTGCATGGATAATAATATAATGATGCAAGGTGGGAAGGATTCTTAACTACGAGTTAAGAGCACCGGAGTCATACTTGCATTTAGAACACAGATGAGAGAGTGCCACTTCATCGACTATAACTATAACCTTTAGCTTCATAATAGATAGAGAATAGAGAGTGAGTAGTGCATAAGCCCTATGGTTGCTCCTCAATTTGTCTATTTGTATGTACGGCCACTTCTATTGTTCTACTGAGGATAACGAGACTTACACCAGGAGGCTTGAGTTCAGCCTCCACCTTAGGGTTACCTGCATATTTTCTATACTATGCATGCCTGTGCTCGTATTTAAATCATACATGTACAAGCTGACAGTGCATTCAAATACATGGGATGTACATATATAGACTGACAGCATATTCATATACATGGATGTACTTACTACTAGCAATGTATTAAAAGACGGGCCTACCAGTAATAATAAAATACATGGACGTACATAGTATTAAAGCATTAAAATACAAAGTCATACGCAGTAATTGTACACAAGATTTACACACGTTATACTTTGCACTTTGATAGATTTTATTTTTGCTCATGAAGTCATAGTTGTCAAGTTCTCAAATACCCATGTTTCCATATCTGTCTGAGGTGTTCGCAGGCTTTGATGAGTTGAACTCGGAAAAAATGATTGCAGTTGTAATTATGTCCATGGTCCCAGCCCTTTTAATATACTGAAATATAATATACTGTATTTATTATATACACCAATCAGAAGGAGGTTAGGTTCGGCGTATATGGGAATACGGATGTTTGAAAACGCTGATTAAATTAATACTTCCATTATTATCGAATGCATTCACAGGGAATTCCATCAGCCGCTCAAGCCATTAAGGAGACATTCAATATTTAAATAGCAGTTAGTATATTGCAGATTTCTCGAAATGGAGGCTTAATTAGCATTGCAATGTTTCGTACATTTTTGGCTTGTTTGAGATGCTGGTATAGGTTTAAGTCCTATAATGTTTAAGTAGTTAGTAGATGCACAATGTTTGGAGAATGAGGCTTTAAAGCGTTAGTAAATTGAAACTGTTTGCAGAATGAGCCATTACAAAGTTTATGGAATTGGATTTTCCAATGTTTATGGAATTACATACTAGATTTACAATGTTGATCGAATGAGCGTTTCAATGTTTATACAATGAACCTTTTAACGTTTATGGAATTACAGATGAATCGTTGATTGAATAATAGTTAAATTGTTAGTGAAATAAAAGCTAAATTGCTGATGGAATAAGAGGTGAATTTCTGATGGAATAAGAGGTAAATTTCTGATAGAATAAGAGGTAAATTGCTGACGGAAAAAGTGGTTGAAATGTTGATGGAATTATTGAGCTTTAAAGTGTAAATGAAATTATACATGAAACTAAATGGCATTAAGGTTGACATGTTGTTGGGATTAGACCTAAAGAATTTATAGAATTAGACTTGAAACAAAGATCAAGTTGAAATAAGGCAAGGATTGGAATGAAGGTAGGAAGCGGTTATCATATTGAAATGTAAAGAATTCATTGCTGCAACTACTACTTGATTCTTGATTAACTTACTATGCCTGCTTTGCAACCTAACAATGTTCATTATAAATGTGCACATGTATGCGCACCTAATACTCGAAGTAGACTCAAGTGTATTAAGTCTCCGTTTGAAATATTACAAGTACGATGTAAAAAAGTACGGAGGCATTATAAACTACATGAATTCCTGTTCGTTTCCTATACGACTGTACTATAAGGATTCAGACACACACCGCAACTACACTAACTACATATATACGCTAGTCTATAGAGACGGCCACAAGATGAGCAAATAAGAATTGTTGGTATGCAAACTATTGTACAGCTGTGCTAAAAAACCTGTAAGCACACAGGCGACACCAGGCCTTACGTTTGGGGTCACATCCGTGTGTATCCATCTCGTGAATTATAACATTTTCTCAAACGTGCAAGCATTATAAAACTTTTTTCCTCCATCTCTCTCTCTCTCACTCCCCACATTCCTTTGTTGCTCTGGAAATAAACGCCTTGTACGCTTAACTGTGTACGTTACCCGACAACAGATGAGAAGTCATTTGGTGGGTGACGGTTGCTGCCAACATTATGCTGATTACATGGGGGAGGTGGTGGTTCTCAGTCGGCGATGACGACGACAACAAATACGACGACGAGACGTACGGCATTAGGCAAAGCCGCTCTTGAAGACTAAAACTGGTCAAATAGTTATGCAGAAGATAACTCCAGCATTGCTTCTTCTTTGTCTTCCCTCTTTCTTTCAACAACTTACACTGCTTATCATGTAAAGACTTCCAGGGTGCTTTGTAGAACATTATCTTACAGTAACCATCAGTGTCATCACCCCGCGCAATCCACTTCTTCAGCCTGCAGTTTCCATTAGAAATACACTGCGTGCAATGTAACTTTGGAATTTCAATGTATACAATTTCACTGTTTTTCCAGTTTCTATTGTTTGCAATGTATTTCCAGCATAAGAGGCTGCAATTGATTTTCAGTTTGTGACGCTTGTAATGTATTTTCAGTTTGTAAAGCTTGCGACGTATCTTCAGTATGGGCGGCTCGAAAGGTTTTTTCAGTACTTCTTAACTTACAGTGTATTTTCCGTATATGTGCAACTGGAATGTCACATCGGGGAGCTTGCAACGGCTGCAATTTGCAACGCATGTAAGTTTGCATCAAGTTGAACAACTTGCAGTAAAACATACAGTGGAACAGAAGTTAGAAAACACATGAATACGGGCAAAAGTCCCACCGACCACTTCTTAAAATCCCGGCCACGTGGGATTTTCGCTCGTACTTTGTGTCTCACTATACATATGTGGAGTCGACAGGCAATCATCCCGACCTAATGCGATTCGGTCAGGACTTTAGACTTCCAGAGCTTTCAGTCTTGACTTTATATATAGTTGCAGGGTTTTTTAAGTCTTCTCTGTAACTTTCATAGCTTTGAGTCTCTCTGTAGCCTTCCAGGACATTTAGCTTGACTACTACTTCCAATGCTTTTAAGTTGACTTGGCTTCCACGGCTTTTAAGTTGACTATACTTTCATTGCTTTTAAGTTGACTATTCCATGGCTTTTAAGTTGGCTAGAGTTCTTGGGCTTTTAACTTGGCTTCCATGTCTTTGGATTTGACTGTACTTCCATGTTTTGAGTCGATACGGCTTTAAGTCTTGAATATACTACTTCCATCTCTGTGAACACTGCCGGAGGCAGCTTCATTTGTGTACGATTCCTACCATTTGTTCCTCTCACAAGTTCACATGTCATCAAGATTTGATGTCAAATATTTTGTTCCTTTGCAAACCTCAGAGAGAGAGAGAGAGAGAGAGACTATACGTACATTAAAACTATCCGGTCTCGTTCCCCTTTGTCTTCCAAAACAATTTGCATGCCTAACGATAAGTGTAGGGCAATTCACCCAAGTAAAGTACACGCATATATTTATATATGAAGAGTCTCCCAGTCCTTGACTGAAGTATCTACGAGTCGCTGTAACCATTCAAGTGCCCTGTCTTTCTTCCTGTCTTCACTCCATAATATTACATCCTATCTCCTCCGCATCATTCAGTCACAGCAGACAAAGTCAAATCAAACGGATTCAATTTAAATGAGGAGTCATTCTTCAAGCCTGCGAGTAGCTCTTCTGATGTGCCTTGGTTTAGTTAACCCTTCCGTTTCAAGCCCATCAAGGACGACGCATATGTTATACATATACTACATAATGGCTGTCAAGTCTACAGGTTCCTTTGATTTCCTCGCCTCCCTCAGGTATGTGGGTTATGTATGCATTTTGGTTGTCGTGTTCTTGTCTCCGTCGTCGTGTATTACAGTAGTCGACGAAAATTCAGAAACTTCTGCTGCCGACGCAGCTCTTTTGGCATTTTGGTTTCCCTTTAGAATACTTATTAGTATTTGGCAAACAAGTGTCGAGAGCGCGGAGCAAACATTGTGCGGAGTGAGACAGAGCTGTATGGGTTGCATTCTTCAGCGACGATTGTTGTGGATTAGAATGGACAAAGTAAAAGCAAAAATACCGAGTACATATGTCGGTAATCATGGTGGAGGGTGTATTCAGCTGTATTTTGTGTATAGTGTATACTAACAAGAGTGGAAGGAGACAAGGAAGTACGTTATTATACAGCGGACACAGAGCAACCAATACTTTGCTTTTATGGTGTCGATGGAAAATACAGTCTAAAATCCTTTGGTTTACAAACTCTATACTTTGTCATTTCAACGGGCGTATGTCTGCCTGTATGACCGATTACACCACATGTATTACCATACGTACACTTACCAAGCTTCATACATTATTACTACTAGCCAAATTTAGAATTTGAGCTTTACTATAGATACTTACCAAGTTTAGTTTATGTACTTTACTGTAACCAAGCTTACAAGTTGTACTTTAACTACTACATACTAACCAAGCTTAGACTATGTACTTTAACTATATAGATATTAACTAAACTTAGACTATGTACTTTAACTATATAGATATTAACTAAACTTAGACTATGTACTTTAACTCTAGGTACTAACCAAGCCTGGAGTAAGTATCTACATTACCATACTAACTTAGCTCAAAATACAGTGTTATACTAACCAAACGTACTAAGTTAACACATGCTAAATTCAATGATATACTAATCAGGCTAAGTACAATGATATAATATTAACTAGTTAAATACATTGATATACTAACCAAGCTAAATAATACAAAACCGCGCTAACAGAGCTCATTGCATAACTACATTTACTAATGAAACTTAATACGGCCGAATACTAAACCAGCCTGAATACATCAAAACCATCAAAACATACTTTAACCAAACATAAATACAATATGCTATAGTCCAACTATACATACAAAACGTGTCCAAACATGTAAATCCAAACCAACATGTGGTTAATAATACACTTGATTACATATAACCTGGTGTCGTGTATGTACACCTGCAGTATACAATAAGCAACAATGTATTACCAGAACGCTGCTTATCTGTGTATGTCTGGCTGTGTTATATTGCCGTATCTATATAAAACCCATTGCTTTATATATCAATCCGATTACTTTATACATGATGCCTATTGCTTTAGATGCATATAAAACCTATAGCTCTATCTACACAACCTGATGATGGAGGTACGGTTGGTTACTATGGTATTAATACATATAAGCACTACGAGGTTTTAAGTATAAGGCTTTGCGATATATGTGTAAGTACATATGCAGTCCTACATATAGATATTTAATATAAAAGCTTATTACATATCCAAAGATACATGCAGTAATAATAGGTACACGTTTCTGGTACACGTAAAGTACATGCATGCAGCCGTATATGTATAAGCACATGAGGAAGACGCACAATTACTTTTGGAATTTTGCACACATGGTCTCACAATCAGTCAGTCTGAGTTTACACACATCTCCACGTCACTTCTTGTCTACATTCCACAGGCACTTTCATGTATGTAAAAAGCTTGATGGCTTTAGAGTCTTTTAGTGGATTGTTGCGAGAGCAGTGGAGAAATTAGAAAAAATTAAAGAAACAAAAAGACACGTAACAATATGGTGACTGTGTAGTCAAACCTATGAAAAAGTATGCTCTTGCATATGTAAGAATACACACTTATTGCTCTCAAGTCTTAGTTTTTTGGGAAGTTTACAACACATAGGCACAAACACTTGAGTATACTCAAATATAGTGAGTTTGGATACACGAAAAATACTGTAAATTCATACTCGCATACACAAAATATAGTAAATGTTTGCTCGTACACACTAAATATAGGGAATTTATGTTCGTATACCTAAGTCATAGAAAATTTATGTTCGTATACACAAAAATACAGGGAATGTTCATATGCACAAAATTATAGTAAATTCGTATGCACAGAAAGTAAATGTAACACTCTGTTTGTAGAATTTTCTATATAAATCAGTCTTTTCTGGTAGCTTTTGTACCCAAATGTCTGTGTCGATGACTTCCAAAGTTTTTGCACATACGTATTTTCTAAAGTGGAGCATATATTATAATATATGTCTGGAATAAATGTAGAAATTCTGTTTCAATGTTTCTCTCTTGTCTGCTGCTGACTTGTGGTATATGAAGCAGGATCCTTATGGTGTGTAGTTTGATGGAGGATGAGCGACTACTTGAGGATTTTTGCAGGTAGCAGAGAAATAAAATCACTAGATCGGAACAATATAACTGTATCTTACAACTTCGAACGTATCATTAAGACTGTCTGGCCTCCTCACATAATATCCTGATTTAAATTTTCGAATGGAACTTTTGTGCTGGCAAAATTATTTTTAAAAAGATCTTTTCACACCCTAATTTCACACTATTATACTGTAGCGTGTACACAGAATAATCTCCCGCACACACAAGTTTCTTCTCCATGCCTTGTCCTTTTTTCCTGTAGATTAATTTTTTAAATTTCCTTTCAATCCGACTAGCTATACCACAAGCATTCAATAGCAATTAAATTTCTAAATAGAAAATGGGAATTACTACAAGGGGACAAACTACAATAATAATAGCTTCGGTAATAATGCATTTACATAATAATAAGTTACAACAGGCAATGAAATATTATTAGGAATTCCTATACCGGATCTGACAAAATATAGAAGAATGTATTTAAGCTGAAAAAGAAAAACTATATGGGCAGACAAATGAGCATTAACAAGTATAGAAATCAGTCCCCGTCCAACTTTATCAAGCTCCTGTTTCAATGACGTTAGTCGTCTGTATAAAATTTGTATTAGACTATTACATATATACACTTCTCTTACGTAGGGAGAAAAGTTATCAAAGTTGATTTTCGAGGTCAAGGATGTAAGTTCATAGGGAATGATAGGAAAGGCCACTAAAATTGGATCAGCTCATCAAGAAATTTCTCTACTCAAAAGTTTCTCGACATGAACTTGCGTTTAGATAGGAAAATCAAGTTCCATTTAAACTGAAATGCTGTATCTTGTATTATAGCCGGAGAGTAAAATTAGTTTTGAGCAAAGGTGTCAAATTGAATGTGATCAGAGAGATCGAATGAAATTTGAAAAAATCGACATTTAAACCTAAAAATCGAATAGAATGTTTACATATAAATTTATAACGAAAAGTTGAAATTATTTTTAAACAGAAAAGTTGAAATTATTTTTAAACGGAAAAGCTGAAATTATTTTTAAACGGAAAAGTTAATTGAATTTAATCAGGAAATTTAAATTTACTTCAGCAGGAACTTTAAATAGACTTCAACATAAATAAAATATATATTAAAATTGTATGGAAATTAAAAAAAAATGAATGGAATCAATGGAAAAGATTACAGATTTACAAGGGGGTAATGTATTGCAGCTTAAACTGGAAGTGACATCCAGTGAAAAATAATATAGTGGAAGGTCAATGTAGTGGGCACTTGTAAGTGGGTTATCTGACTAAATTGAATAAAAAATAAGGCTTTCAAGTCTGTTCATCATTTATTTAAAATTCATCTTACTTAAGCTTTTCCCATTCTAAGCTAAACTTGCTTCTATTTTAATACTTTTATGACTTTTTTATGGAATTGAACTCCTGTTCTTTGGAGATAACATCTTTATTTCCTATTTTATACTCCTTCTTATGCCAAAATTGCCAAAAACTCTAATCCTATTTGTTGTTTCTTCATTTATACGTACATTGCTTGATGTGACGTAAATGATCTTACAATTCAGTGAATTTGAGTGCTAAAAACGATCTGCACAGGAGCACAAAAAACTTAAGAAAAATAAAATTTAAACCAGAGACTTTTGCTTATTCATACAATAATAAAATTCCTAAATTCAAGAATTTTATTAATTTTAGCTTTATTTGTAAATAACCCATTTGGAAATAATTTCTTGAATTTTGTCGATATAAATTTCAAACAAATGATTAACCCCGTAAAAAATTTCAAAGTATTTTCTCAAATAATATTAAAATTTTAAACAAAATATTTTAAAAAATAACAAAGTTTGTATAAATTCCATCTACCATTTTTTGTAAAAAATTGTATTTATTTTTAACGGATTTTATGTGAATTTGACAAAAAAAACGTTTTCGTTCTTATAACCAAATGTTAAATTGCTCTATTTGTAAATTAATTTTCACAAACTTAAAAAAATAAAAAATTTGCAAATAAAATTTGAAAAATACGTAAAATTTTGTAAAAAAAATAATTGCCAAACAATTAAACAAAAATATGAACAGACTTGACCGAAAAACAAAAACGAACTTACCGTAGAGCTTTATATAGTTGATGGTTAGTATGTAAACTAAATGGTTAAAAATTAAGATTAATTTTTAAAAACAACGATTTTACAGGAAACAATCCACGATTAGCTAAAAGAAGGAGAATTAAAGGAAGAGAGGAAAATCAACTGTGACAAGATTCCTAGAGAAAATTGTCTATACTTATTAATGAAAGCGGAGTGCTAATAGGGTGGAATTTCCCACGTAAGGTAAAGTGACCACGGATGAAACACGGACAAGACACAAAATGAAACTGTTAAGGTTGAAACTTTTGACAGAGTTTTGATCTTGTGTCAAGTACACGGAGAGTATTGAAATGCAATCAAAAGGATTCAAGGCAGTATAGAGGAAAGAAGACCAAGCAGAAGATGATGATAAAGTGAGAGAGCGAAAAATGTGTGCGGTGGAACGGACTCTGAGACAGGTAGTTGGTTTGGTAGGGTAAGGAGCCAAAAGGTATTCCGCTGGTATGCCGATATATTAAAACTAGTATTTGCTTGTGTGTGTGTGTGTGTATGTGTATGCCTGTCCGTAGCTTTAAACAGCTCCTGCATCTGTTCTGCACTGCACTCACACTGCAATGTATAAAATGCAAACCTTCAATGAATGGCTGAGTGAGTGAATTCAATGAATGAAACATCTACCTCCCTCTTCGTCTTCCTTTTCTGCATAGTAATCCTGCACTTATAATACTCTACACACACACACATACACACACGTGCGTACATATAGCATATATGTATACCTATAGGCTCGTTCCTATAAAGGTGGAAAAGGGTTCTAGGACGAGAAATTTGGGTTATATCCGCAATGCATGCATCTTTTGAATGAAAAAAGCAATCCGGTCTACACGCTTTTTTCATCATTCACTCCTTTGTGTATCATCATCTTCTCTATATAAACTCTATACATACCTTCCCCCGACTCAATAACTTTGATTTCTTTCAGCAACTCCTCCGACAGTATCTGCGTGCCTACTCAAGGGCTGTTCAGGTACTGCGGAATCATCGAATTCCCTCCGCTAGTTTAACAATTCTTCCAACACTGATAGTGCAATGAACTTCTCTGAAGCAATGAGGAAGAATGTCGACCGATATTTATTCAAGGAGTAAAAATTTTAATGCAATTTTAATTTCGCTCCTAAATTTACTACTAAGCAAATTTAGGAAGTTTCAGAATGTTTACTGGATTTTAATGCAAAAGCTTAATGAATTAAAATCGCTGAGAATTAAAAACGTTGCAAAGGAAATGAATCTAAACGGACCAGTATAAAAACAATATTAAATTAAATTGTTAAATTAGAACAAATGGCGATATTAACTGTAAAGTTGTTTAAATGACCGAGAATTACCAGCAGTATAAATATAAAGTTACAAAAATTCAATACTACGAGAATTTAGTGTGAAGAATTAAATTGGGTGTGAAACGGAAGCAGATGAGCAAAAGGACAAGAAAAAAAAGCTGCTGAAAATTAAATTGGATCTTAAAACTGTCCATAATGCGTGCTACTTGAATTGCCCCTAAACGTCCATCTGCCCAAGTACACACTCGGTCTGTGCAGCATCATTGCTGTCATATCTGTTGTAATTATATGAGGAGAGGAGTCAGGAGCTTTCAACCTCTTCAGGAGAAACCGCGTGGACTGCAGAGGCCTCGGTGACGTACATTTTATTTAATATTTTCAGCAATGCCGTCGTCACCTTTAGCGTGCCTATATATGGGCTACGATAAAGATAATAGATACATTCACTATAATGTGCAGATACACAAGGGTTCTAATTTAGCGTCATTTTAGTGGTCCAGCATGCCCCGGAGCAGTAATTATAAAGGTACATAATGCAATATTTCTTATCACCTCACTTTATGCTTTGGCTGTCTCAGTCCTGACTTCACGTTTTTAATAGAGATAGCAATATATTAGTATGTACGCAGAGTGTATCTATGTACGTATGACTATGTAGTTTATACAGTAAATATAGTACCATGCACCTGTACACAGTGACGATGACGATAATAACCAACGCTAATGTTATGCGTGGCTATTTAGGCAAATGTGCATGAGGAGAGGAATTGCAATAATAAACCGGGCTAATAACATTTCCTGTTTCATAAATTTTACACACATGTCCAGAGAACTCTCTCACGAAGATTGATTCCTGAGAGTAAAGTCATAGCAGGGTTCAGAATGCCAACTAGTAATATGGGAGCATTGTTTAGAGCAGCACTCAGGCCCAACCTCATCACACTGAGGTTAAAAAGTCTTGACGTGTCAGTGTATTGTTTCTTATTATGAACTCACACAAATATAATAGTGATGATGTTTCTATTGTGAAAATGGAAAAGATGTTCAATTGATATTTGTACGTTTTTATGTATACAATATACATAGACAATATGCATAGATCCATATATACATACATATAAAGGAAGCACGGAAAACCAGGATGTCTAGGTGCATACCAAATAGAGCGGCGGCGTCGTCCAAATTGACTTGCATATAAGCAAGCTGTGAATGCATAAAATCCCTTCGACAATCATCATCATCACGACGAGAGGATGAACAACAAGGAGAAGAGAGATGAGGATGAAGCAGGAGAGAAGACAGTGTGCATTGGAAATTGATTTTAGTGAGTAACTTCACGTCCTCCCTCGTACCCTTTGCTTGTTGTTGTCTGTCTTCCAACTACATATAATTAGCTGCTAGATTTGGAAGGTGGAAGCATCATGGACAGGTGTAAAAATGGACGGAAAAACTATCAGCATTTTTAAGAATGAATAAAAACAATGGTTTATGTTAAGTTCGACTCTTTTCCTCCTTCATTATGAATAAACACTATAGATGCTCACTTCTTCGGGAATCCGCACTATTATCATACTAGCTCTGTTACTATACAATTTAGATTATGCAAACAACAAGCTGTAACACTCTGAGCTTACCCATGTATGTAACTTCAAGTACATACTATATCTCAACTACATACAACTATAGGTATATATGTGACAAGCAGCTACATATGTATGTTATCTTGTATGTCAAACTTGTATGTACAAATATTAAAGAAAACCGTATGGTTAGACACTTACAGTCAAAATAAGTATACACCTCCATCGACGACACTGTGAAGCTGCAGGCATCATTTATTGTCTCCTATACAAATTCTGCATTGTTTCTATTCTCAGAATTACGGGTTGGATGGATGGACGGAGAGAGAGAGAGAAAAAAAAGCTGTCGGGGAGAAACTATTACTTATCTATGCATGCAAGTATGGTTATTCATGTATAATTTGAATAGCTTCAAGCCCATGCACATGTACATACTTTGGTGGTTTCTACCCAAAATTATTTAGTAAACACATATAAGCAGACTTACAACTCTATAAGTATGTATAGCATACTTAATGTATGTAAGCATAGCATTCCTAATGTAAATAAGTAACATACTTAATGTAAGCTTTACATACATATTTCCTATTAACATAGCACTTTCGTCTGTAAAGCATGCAAGTCTAATAAGAGTGTTTCTACATATTTCCCGTGGTATCCCTGAAAGTGCAAAAAGAACTATTAGTAAATGAATAATGCAGTGTGTTCCCCGTTCATTTCGTCGTCCCTTCATCTTCATCCGAACACTGTGTCCATATGCATGGCAATTGTTAAGTATGTATAGCTGCAGATTTTAATATTATTATTATTATATTTGCAGAACACAGAGCCGTTGCGTATATAATAGATTAGCAATGGACCTCCTCTAAAAAATGAGCCAGCACACGACAGACTTGATGCACACCTGCCATATCTTCCAACTTCCATTTCCTGCTTGTACGTTCACAGCTCCTCTCGTTAGCTATAAATTCATTGTCAGTAGGTACAATGTTTGGGAGGAAATATGCAATCCATGTGGAACATTACGTAAAATGTTTTAATGTGGAAGCAAATATTTGTGGATGTGAGCATAGCAAAATCAAGCGATTTGAGTATAGCGACAAAGACACGTGTAAACAAATTAAATTGAAATTCATATTGCTTGAACTTACAAGGGTGGGCCTTGTTCTTTGCAGATTCCAGAGCGAAACAGACATATTCTAGTAACAATGTCAACCAACATGGGATTTTTGTGGGGCATTTTTTATGACAACAATTGACGTTTAAGTTAATAATCACTCACCAATAATTAGCTAATTTCAAGACTTACATAGACTTCAGGATTAGTGTGCTAAAGCATGAGCAATGTAGATAATTGGATTTCTCCCGTAATTATGACAGGAGAACTACGAACGGAGTGTATTTATTCCATTACTATTATTTTGCATACGATTTTCGAACATGTTTAAGCACCTCATTCAGAAGTTTGGAACTATGAAGTGTTATGTAAATAAAGGGTTTGTTGTTGCTAACTATCACTTTGGCATGTCATCAAGGTCCGACGTTGTTTGGAGCAAGTACTGAGGATTGGGGGATGCAGAGTTTTATATTCTTTGCCGAGTAAAAGTGTGAAGAAGGAATTCTTTCGTAGAAAAGAGTATTTATTTTGTTGATGAATCAAATTCTTGGGTTGTTGCAAGTACTAAACCTTGGTATGCAAGCATTTTAGCAAGAATTTCACATTCTCACATCACACCAGTGAGTCACACTCTGTTCTCAGGATTCACCGCTCAAATAATGCTACCGTTGTTCTGAGGATACTGTTCAAGTAATTACACATGTATTTTGGTTACTGAAGCTTCGTTCTCTTGTTGTTACTTTATTGTGTTGTTCTTGCTGTATAAGTCAAATCGTTTGTATTTTGGCTGTAGCCGCTTGAATCTCCTGTGTATTTCGGTTACACACGTTGTATATTTCTACTTGACATTTTGTTTGTATAGACCGGAATCTCTTTTATTTCGGCTGCAGGAGCTTGATTCTCTATGCTTGAATGATACGAAAGCTCAAATCTTGTATTATATCGACTGCAGAAGCTTGAATTAGTTAGATTAGCTTGATTAATTTATAAATTTAAATGGTTACGTGAATAGATTAGCTTGTTTTTCGGCTGAAGGGACTTGAATCTTTAATATCAGCTAATGCATTTTGACTGTAGAATCTCAAATCTACTAGAATTTTATGTATTTCGTAGTATCGAGACTGAAAGTAGTTTCCAACTATGATTATTTCGGTTCTCATATATGAATAACAAACTATTGTGCTATTTGTTTGTACAAATGTCGCTCCTAAAATGCTTTTGAATGGAAACCACTCGTGTTTGCTTGTGTATTCTTGGTGTATGTAGATATAACAGATTGGTAGTTCGACGTATACAGAACATACTTTGTTGTAATTCGGAGAAAGAGACTGCAGGTTTGTATTGTGGTTTATAGAATCTGAATCTATACAGCTTTGTATTTCGGCTCGTCGAATCCACAGCTTTGTATTATGCTTCAAAAAGCTGTAAGGTTTGTAGACGGCGTTTACAGACGACAGGTTGAACCACCACGACACACATGAAGGATAGTACGAATGAAGATTTGGGAGCAACCACTTGGGTTAAATTTCCTCTGATACAATTAGGAAATGGAAGAGTGGTAGGGAAATAATAAGGAACGGGTAGTATAGATACAGAAGGATGAAGTTATACTGTAACATGCAGGTTGGACACAGAAGACAGACAATATTTTGTGTACCAACGGCTCATTGAGGAAGAAGAGTGTCTATCGAGTATTTCACAAATTCACTTAAATCCACACGAGTGGTTTAAATAAATAGTGGAAAATGAGTGGAAGGGGCTCTGCGGTGATGTATCTTTAGTGTGTTGCGTCGTGCCTTACTTCCAGACCATAAATTGCTCTGATTCCAATCAATACAACATATACACATGATATGTGGTCCCAGACTGGGATTTCTAAAGTTTTATATACATTTGCTTGCTATTTCTACAGCATTTTAAGTGTATTCAGGATATAACATACAGCTTTATAGATTCTTGATAGACCTAAAACATTGTAAATGCTCTTCATATACACTACAGCATTACTTGGTCTTGATATTTCTCGAGCCTTATAATGTTAATGCGATGTTTCTACAGCCTTGAAGCAAGGTATATGCATAGTCTATTGTTACTAGAAATGTATAGGCAGCCCTTCCGAAATCGACGAGTATCGTATCTACGAATATCTGTTCTATGGGGTATATGAGAGAAAGAGAGACCAAGTAATTTGTAGAGACTACGTAAAGTAAATACGCATGTTGAGGTTTAAATTGCGAGACGTATAAATAGAGCTGAATCCAGGGCAGACACAAAGTAAAGTATGCATAAGCTGGTGGTGGTTGTGGATGTGTAGAATATGATGCTGCGGATGATGATGATGATGATGATGAAAAGAAGGAGAGAACCTGTACACAATAATGTATATGTCTGCAGCAATGGGATAGTTTGACGAGCTATTCTAAATACTAATGAGAACATAATTATTAAACATAAGTGGGAAGTTTCACAGTCGACTGATTGCGTGCATACAAGTACCAATATATTTACTTACAAATGGAATTTATGAATATCGCGCAACTTACAAATATCATCCACTTTACAGGATAATATTCTCAAGCACACACAAACACACCACTAAAACTGTATTCAAATCAACTGAATTTGTGCACAGACCAGGAGACGACTTTTGCTAGCCCAATTTGGATCTCTCCCCAAACCACAACCGTGTGTATCTATCTATATTATGTATGTTTCTCCGTCCGTATGCCATATATACGCATAATTACATCCGTATTCCTCTCTGCATGAATATCATACCCGTTACATCAAAATTTTATTTACCTTTCCTCCTGTTCACAGCCAAGTGATCATACGGAGAGAGAGTGAATCAGATTAGAGCTCGTATACATAGTAGGATATTTTCACGACTCTTCTTCATCATTTCGCACGAGTTTACAATCTCAATAAAGCATGTTTTTCTACACGGGTGAGTAGACAAGTAAATACATGCGGGGGATGACGAGTATACTAATATAGTTTAGAGGAAATACATGTGGATGGTAAGTTTAGTAAGTAAGTAGTATAGCGATACATTGTAGGACGGTATGTCAAGTGTGTAAATATGTATATGCGGGGAGGAGCAAGCAAAGAGGTTCGAGTGATAGTGCTTTTCAAATTAAGTTAACACAATGATAATGAAGTAAAGACCGTAATATTCAAAAGAATAAGAAATAATAATCAAGGGAATATCGCAATCATCATGGAAATTCAGGCTCTTGCGAAGCAATCAGTAGGCATGGCATGCTAGTAATGAAAATGATATCAACAACAGCGTCTGCCTTCATAACAAGGATACGAGATTTACGATGCAAAAATTGAATCTCATGTACATATTGTGTACACTTTTGGGGAACATGCTTGTAGATTATATACTTCGGAAGAGCTTATTACATTTCGAAATAGCAGATTACATAGTTTGGATGAAGAATATATATTATGTGCTTTGGAGGAGCACACAGGGCAAACATTGGAAGGAGCATATTAGATCAGAGGAATATATATTTGATACCTCAGAGAAACATATTTGATGCATCAGAGCAACATATTACAAGCATTGAAGGAAGACATTAAATGCATTGAAGGAACATATTAGTAGATACATTGGAAGAGCATATTTACATTACAGGCGCATATTATATTTTATGAACGAATACATTATATATTGCAGGCTATTCGACCTGACTAAAACTATATAATAAGCGAATGCAGCCTGCATGACAATTATCATCGTGTTTCGTATCAGTTTGGAAGAACCAGGATGTAATCATGGGCTCTGGACTCATATGGGGACTGTTGTTATTGCAATGATGGGTATGCTAGAATGAAAGTTTGGACACATTTAAGCTCATAAGCAGTTATCTAATACCTAATGGAAATAAACATTGTCATTGCATGAATCACTCTCGGGCTATGTGGTGTTGTTTGTTATTCACCACGGTAATAAATACTTTTAGTACGTAGGTAGATGACAAGGCCTTCATATAATGTCAACTTAGCTGTGTCTGAAGTTTCATGCAAACACATTTTAACTTCAGGACCTTATTGTCACATACATACATAGATGTCAATTTCACCTCAGATTTCTCAATTGCATATCATCTTTACAACCTACCTACATCAGCTTCTACCTGCATCTGCATTTTACGTGCACTTGTGCCGCCAGGAATTCTTATTTTGGCTAAAGAAATTTCATGTCTTATTTTATTTCATATTTTAGTAATTTAATTTTTTGTATTTTTGTAATTTCATTTCTTGTATTTTTGTAATTTCATTTCTTGTATTTTTGTAATTTCATTTCTTGTATTTTTTGTAATTTCATTTCTTGTATTTTTGTAATTTCATTTGTTGTATTTTGCATTTAATTTCGTATATTTTGTATTTCATTTCGTGTATTTTGCTTTTAATTTCGTATATTTTGTATTTAATTTCGTGTATTTTTGTAATTTCATTTCTTTTATTTTGTATTTAATTTTGTGAAGTTTTGTAATTTGATTTTGTGTAGTTTTGTATTTTATTGCGAATATTTTTTCTGTATATCTGATTTCGTGTCATAAATTTTTATTTGCTAATGGAAACATGATTTGTTCTTAAAATTCCACCTACATATTTATTATTTTTGCAAAACTAAAAGCTACTTAATTTACACCTCAGAAACTGTGAGCGGACAACGGCTTATTGGGATTGAGCTGTGACTGCGATGATTATAGCTGAGCTAAAGTGCATCAAGAATGATTTGTAAAATTCTATATAATAATTACTACTGAATGCATTTCCACCGGAGGCTAGCAACAACAAATTATTTAGCCAAGATTGAATGTACACGCTTTGGATATTACAGTCAACTCTGCACGGCTTGAAACTTTTAGCTACTGTTTTTTTGCCATTTCATTCCGACTACATATGTAGATATATTTGTAAGTATCATTCATTAGTACATACTTAATAGCCTTTAAGGGCTGGAGTTTACAATCAGATTTCAGGATTTGCCATGTGCATCGGAATCCAAAAGTTTCAGCATAATTGTTTCCTCTCATATTTTGAGTACCACTGATTTATTATCAAGTCATTCAAGTTTATTTACACATGCTTTGTTTTTTATTTTGTTTTTCTTTTCAAAACAATTCTGCTCGACTGCCTCTTTTGAGACTACATCGTAACTTTTGAATCTGATTTAGCGTCATTCTTAAAATTAATTTTTGGCGTCGATTTATTTAGCTTGGAGTGTGTATTCCTTCTTCTACGTACATCGGCCCTCATTCTTGAACTTGCACTTCCTGGGTTTCCTGAGCATTCTGTAAATTTTGGCTTCAATCATCGTAATTAAATTTTAATTTTGAAATTAATAAAAATCATTTTAAGAATCCGTCACCCATAGCAGAGATCTGTTGGACCAAAGAGTCTTTAAAGTCATCACCATGCTATTTACCACCGCAGCAGTAGTCAATACTTATTAAATTTAAAAATTTTCCACAGCGACCTATTTAGTATGGTGTTAATTTGTAAAGTGTTATTATGACTGAGGAGGATGAATGATAATTCTGTCAAACGCAATGACATGAAAATGACACAATGCATCAGCAAATCACAAAAGAGGAGCCGATGAAGCTGATGGTTCAGGGAGCACATGACCGTCGAACAAGCGCAATTCATTAGTAGGGGTAGGTATTATGATCTCTTATATCCTGTAATAAAATAAAAGAGCATCCGCTCCTCTGCCCTTTCACAGAATTATACCTTTACATGCACATATATAAATATAGACACTTGTATCTACAACAGCACTCGTGAGAACTAACGCAGCTAATTAATGTGCTTGCATGGGTCGTTACACGGAACCATCAATTGACACACCATCATTGATTAATTAGAGAGGAACGTTCCATAATAATTTGATGCAAATCATTGCCTATCTTTACGTCTTTAAGTTTTAATGTTTTTCCTCCCTTGTTGTCGTTACTAATTTCTCGGCGGGAACGAGATTAGTGCCCTTTCCGTTCGTCCGCCCGCAACAACCATGTCTTCCTCACCTTCATGTAATACATATATAGAATTATTATTATTGCGATCTACAATCTCAAGTCAGATCCCACATCTACCACATACTTCACACTATCTTCTCCGATTTGACTTGCTCGTCACAGCTCAGCTCAACCCAGAATTTAGAGAACGCTGGAGTATTACCATATGGATATATAGAGTATTCCTGCATACAGAACATGTGCATTTAAAATTCATTGGTATAGAATATGCATTTAAAAGAAGTAGTATGGGTGGACATGTAGTTACCTTAGTATGTAGATAGTTATGTAAAATATAGTCCGGTATCTCCTATTTCGATACATGGGGCATAGCAGCAAATAACAATAATTGACATGCGTTGTAAATTATTAATGAAAAAATATATAGGTAGGTAATAATAAAAATAATTACAGTATCAACTCAGATAAAACTTTGCACTATAAACGTAGCTTCCCATGACTTCGCTTGTTTTTGCAGAATTTAATCAAGGAATATTAACATTACTCCTCTCCATGGCGACTGTACAATGTGTAAACATCGAAAACCTTTCAGTGAGTGATAATTAATTTTGATAACTATGAAGTAAAGCTCAAGGCGAGAGGTGAAATCTTAATATAAAATCCGTGCACTATCCCAATTGTCTCAGCATTGTTTCTCCTCCTCTGACTCATGCTCCATAGGTTGAAACTAAATCATTTTGATTAACTAGGCTTATTCATTTGAGAATTGCCGTCCGATCATCATGAAAGACTATTACGCTGATATAGCATGACCAGCACTCGGCCACCCGCTATCCCAATCCTCGTGTGTCTATAGCGTGTGTGTGTGTGTGTGTGACTTGAGCGGCGTACATAATTACACTAGATTACGTAAGAGGTGGAGAGGGTTTCAATTGAAAATAATATCAAGATGAGTATGTGTATCGTTTCTCTACCAAAGAACATGTGAGCCGAAAATTGTTTAATTATATATAGTTATTGATGATTTCTGTAGATGTGCATCCTGTAATATGTTTCCTCAGATGAGTATCAACCATTGAATTCAATTAAGTCAAGCTTGTGGTGTAATGCTCGCCTGCATCTTCTCGAGACGCTGAGCATTATACGGCAGGTGGTTGTGTATACTATAACGTTAATACTCCATTTGGCATAATTCTACAGTTTCTTCTCCAACATTAATACTCCATTTGGAATTAATTGTACGGCTCCTTGTAAAACAACATTAATACTCCATTATAGGAATAATTGTGGAGTTTCTTGTAGCAACGGTTTAATACTCAATTTTAAATAATTGTGCAGTTTAAAAAAATTATTTAAAAAAATTGCAGCTGCTATTGTACGAAGCATGCGGGTGGATAGAGTAATTATGCACTAGCTAAATAATATTTTTCGATGAAAAGATTGATACAACTGCAGTTTTCAACAAAGCCTTCATTACATGCCCATGTACATATGTTTACTTACACCTTTTGTACGGCTGAAAATGTATCAAAGCAAGGGATTTCACACATGTCAATTATAATTTATAAAGCCAGGCATGCAATAAGCGCTCTTAAGGCATTAAATTTTTATTGTTAGGGCTACTGCTCCAAGGGTATTATTAGGATATAATTATTAGGCTATCATACAATGTTACATTCAGACGCATACAACTATTTATATACATATAGTATATGGATTTGAAATGTATTTAATATTAATTCTTAATATTAAGAGATAATATGTGTGTAAATATAAATGTAGTTCTTACAATATGTTCTGGATGTTTTTTAGGGTTACATATGTTCTCGTTTATGTATTAGGGTTATACACATGTGCACGTAGCAGTGCTACAATAAGCATATTGTTTATCAAAACTGTGATCAGACCAGGAGTCCAAACTTAAATATGTACGGAAGCTTCCTCTGAGAGGGTTGAGATATTGGAAATATGTAGGCAAAGTACCAACAGGTAGGATAGTTAAGTACGGATCTGAATCACATACAGTATATATATCTAGGCGAGGAGATATCGCAGAAAATCAGTAGACTGTCAAAACGGAACTGAAATGGGGCCAAGCGATAAAAAGTCAACCGATGGAAAACAATTTAACAATAAGAGTAACTGCAGTGTACATACTTTCTGTTGGAGCACATCCATATGAATGAACAAGACTAACAACGTCTCTGCTGTCTTGTGGAGCTACATCAATAAAATGGACTCTTGTGTACACAAGAGTTGTTCGAAACAGGATTCAAAAATAAAAACCTCAGGTGTATATAATATTCTTTTAAAGTCTACTGCAGCAAGGAGCCATTCAACCTTTAAGGCAAGCAGCTTTTTACATGCATAATTGTTTGGAATGTACAAATTATGAATGCAATGTGGCAATGACTCAGATTGCATTTAAGGAAGATCATTTTTAGGATCTTGCTTCTTTTCTCTCTCTGCATGTGTTACAACTTCACTTGTCTCTTTAACATCTCCATTCAACCGTTCTCTCTTTATGGAATCACAGACTCTAATTTTTATATCCTGGAGACAGATATTATGCTAACGAGTGTGAATTGTCCATTTTGCTAATGTACAGGTAACGAGAATGGAGTCTGTCTCCACAATTATTTCGTCGACGTGGAAAGACACTTGCAATGTAAATGTACTAAAAGCATGGACACGTGAAATGCTTGTTTAAATGTGTGACTGACAACAACAATTTTGTACGAATTTCCTTTAAATATATGTAATAATACGAGAGAGAGAGAGAAACAATTGTCTGTGTATGCATTACCGGAGACAGAATTTTCTGTATGTATTAACTGTGTGAGAGGAATGAATGTAAGTCTTTTCCGTATAATTGTAAGACTTACGAGAGGTAGAATTTTCCGTAAATACATGTGTGAATTGTATAGGCAATACAAATTGCCTATACATAATAGTCTATACATAAATAGTGTGCATATTATATGTATCTATCTATATATATGTACGTAGTACTTACGAGCAACAGACGGATGAGAGACATAGGAATAATTGTTAAGTAGGGGAATGTCTGATCACGTCTGAAAACTCTCATCATGTAAGCCCAGCATATAGAAATGTATGGAGTACGTACCCATAAGGATGCTCGTAAGATAGAATAAGCTTGTAATTATTGGTACTTTCTAAAATCGAGCTTGGTACGTGAACTAGAACATTAAATATTACTGATGCTTACACGTTCATTCATAAAAGTTTTCCACACTCCTCTCAGGTTAAGCTTTAAGTGTAGTGTAGGCAGGGAAGTTGACTCTGTAGTAGTGCTGCAGATGCGAAAAACCAAGCTGAAACTCTGGGTTGCTTGAGTTCCACCACCGTTTTTATAATCCCTGTGTGAACCAACCATTGAGAGAGAGGATGCAGGACATTACGATCATTTTCTTTTATAATTACACATTTATTCTACGTATTTCTATAGCCAGACGATGTTACTGTACATTTACTACACATTGCATTTATGCACTCAGCTTAAACCGCACTAAACCACCAGCTTACATTGCAGACTACATACGCTTCACAACTTCCCTTCATATACGCTTTATAACGTAACATTCACAAGCTTCACAACATGTAAACTTTACACCTTAAAAGATTCGTACATGCATAAGCTCAAATAATATATATATTTTATATGTGCACAAGCTCTAAAATATAATATATCCACAACCTCCACAATACGTAAACTTCATAAATGCATAGTATAAGGTCCAAGTATATGTATAATCTCCATGCATAGTATTCCCATGATATTCCCGTATATGCGATAGAAATAAAGTAAGTGTTTATACATAACAAGTATGCAAGTATGCGAGCGGAAAGGCAAAAGAAGAAGAAGACAGACAGACAGGTAGACAAACCTCGTGTTACAAAGTTGCTGAGGAATGTGTAGTAATTGCATCTACTCGTGTAATGACTTTCACACAAAGTTTGATTATGAATGCTCAACTTTATAGCAGCAGCATCAAGCAAGCAGCTTTTGCTCAATCCAGCACTGCTCCAAGTACGTACATATACGAACAGGTAAGTATTCGAGTGTATCCACATACACGTAAGCGGAGTACAAGGTGCTAAGATGTGTACTGATGCTACGAGCTGCTGGCTGGTTTACACGCCACAGAGAACAGCAAATTGAACGAGGATGAGTGAGTAGGTAAGTGGGAAGACAGCTGAGAGAATTTTGAGGTCAAGGACCGTATTGTTCCACTACTAAGTCATAAGTGGGTTGGGTACCGGAACTCATGAATGAAAGAAGGTGGTGGAATGTCTGTGAGATTCGTCCATATGTACGTAGCAGGTATCCAGTCACTTGAGGTAACTTGAGTCTCCAACTTATGTAGAAAAAATTTCAACCTTATGCATTCTTATGTATCTCATTCTTTAGTCGGACAATTGTAGCAATAAGTCCTGCAGTCTCATAATGTGTATACCGGTATTGTTGTTCAAGCTTCATCCTTCTATCATGTCTGCACTCACGATCAAAAAATTCTCTATTGGGTTTGTAATGCCAAAAGGGAATATGTTATAGCCGCTCGTGTATTTTAAACTCAGGGAATGTGTGTGGTTGTACATATTTTAAACTAGACAATCTTATAAGATGGTTGCAGTGGATTTTCACTCATTTGCACTGCATTTCTCACTCGATCTTCCTTGTATTCCGTGGAGTTTTAAAGCATCACAAACCACTAAATAAGTCAGCAAGTGCCGGTTTATGTATATGCATCAGGAATATAAGGGACAGAGATGTAGCAAGGATCTGACTTACTTAGCATCCTGAGTTACATTCTTTTGCACCCACAGTGCTGCAGTTAATTGTCAGTTAAAACTAAAGAATTGTCATTCTTGAGCGTCGCTATTTTCACCTTCCATAATTCCTTCTGTGAATCTTCTCTACTAATGCATGACTGCTTCCATTTATCTTATTGCAAAATTAACGAGACTTTACAAGGAAATTACTCGACCATTGTACTTGCAAAATGCATTCACAATAATAATAATAATTGGGAATTTCTTTGCATACATTACTCTTTCACAAATTATTATTAGTATTAACTCCAAATCTAAAAACAATGGAGATTTATCGTCTTCCTTGCTTCATCTTCCAAAACCGTTACTATGGTCCTCCTCTCCTCAACCTGGCTAGGAGAGCTTCTCAACATAGCTTATAAGTTCTACTCAACGTATCTCCTCAGCAACTCAGCATGTCTATCTCTGTACACACATAGCTCCTCATATGACTTATATGCATAGCTACCTCTACGGAGGCTTTGTTGCTTTTGAGAGATGAATCCGAGCATCATTACATGAAGAAATACGGTAACTTGAAAGACATCTAGAAATTTGAGCTACTACATGTATTTTTTTGTTTTGGTTTCTTCAACAGTTGTTTTTCCACATGGAATATGCAGGGATGTCAAACGCGGATCTCACGTATGGGCTCACATGGAAAGGCGGTCGAAGATTCAAAGGTAATACGCGTCACATCATCTAGAATGGATGACTGATTGAAGGGTCAAGGTGACCCGGGGAATATTACTAACGGAACCGGTGACTCTGTTTTATAAAGGTTCTAAATTAAGAAGCCAGTGAAATTTTCTAGGAGTCTTTTGGCACACATGATTTTTGCGGGTCGGATGGAAAGACTTTTAATTATTCCAGTCCAAGCCTCACCCCCTCAGCTGCACTTCGAACCTCTTTCATCTCATTTCCTTTTCTCATTCTCCTCGGTTTTTCCTTTAGTTCGTCCATCACCTTCATAACCATGGTAAGTGGAAATATTTTTAGTGCTCTGTTCTCAAGTTTGTGCTTCTATAGTATTTGTTGCGAATTATAATTTAATTAACTACTTTAGGGTTAATTGCAAGTAAAACGCCAGCTAGAGTTGTCAAATTTGTAGTTAAAAAAGATTCACATGCATTAAAAAGTAATTCAAAAGGAAAACAGAGAAAGCAAAAAAGACTACGATCTACGATTCTCAAGCGAAAGCAAATGGTTGGAAGCCTGTATAAGTTTAAAACCTGAAATCTTTTTGATGACTGCAGATTTTCTCTACCTACGAAAACTATGACTTGGTACCACACAAAAATGAATTCTTTATTGGTTCGTTGCTAGAAAGAGATTTCCAGTGCAAAAACCGAACAAATATTCGTAGTTGTGTTCAGCAACATAAGAAATAGTCTCATAGACATATAGTCTCTGTATAAGGCTAATAAAATATAAACAAAGGGAATTTTGGAGGTGTGAAAGTTGCTCATTTATAAGTATAGGTAAAGTAGTTGGAATCTCAAAATTAATAAGAATGCTAATTAAATTCTTTATCTGTTCAAAATGATTTACTAACTTTTGATTATTTTCTAAATGCAGTTGTGATTATAAGAAACTCAAGTACAGTTCAAGGGTAAATCTTTAAATTAAAAAAATATTCAAGGAAGATGAAATTCCTGTGAAAGTGTTCCTAACCTGGAGGAATCGATTATCTTCTAATTTCGAATGCAGAGTGCTGCATCAAAATCGCAAAACTTACTCAATTACATGGAAAACTCGAATATAAAGTATTTTTGCTAATATAACGTACATACCTAGATAGTTCGTAGATATTTGAATTTACTTATTTGAAAACTCTTATACTGAAGTTCCACTAAAAATCTCCATTTTTACTTTTTATTTTTGAGTTGTAGCAACATCACTTATTTGTCGAAGACCGATTGCAAGCTAGTTTGCAACTCTTGTTTTGAAACTACTTGGTTGTTTTGATCGATTTGGTATAAGGTACCAAGATTTGGTAATATTCAAAAAATATTTTCAAAACATAAAACAAACAAAAATATTGTGAAATCCCATTTCCCTCGTAAATCAAGCTATTTATTAACGTATTACTGCGCCAATAATTCAGGTGGGTATAGATCAAGAAAATAAAATTGAAACCTCATGCATGAGTCAGTCCAAAAAGCTACATGTACATATAGTTAAAATCATTAGTCATGCTTTAATGTGCTAATCTTAATATTACATATACACACTTGTGTGTAGGTGCTTGACATCTTAATTCTACAATTTATTTGTATGTTGACAACGTCCAAGGAGTCAGCAAGGGAACTATTTACTACCAAGGATCTTGAAATCTATGTTATGGGAAACCGGTGAATTTTTACCTGAGTAGTCATGTCTGCGTTCCTACTTGGTGTCGAAACAGACATCACACCTTATAAGGTCTAATGACGAAAATATTTCGTCAACACAAGAAGAAATGAGTTGAGGACCTTCGCCAATATTCTTTTACATAGGCAATCTCTGTCTCATCTTACTTTTGTCTCCGAATCCATCAATGGGAATGAACGCTCGTCCCTAATTACACTTTTGCTCCGCATATAAGATTTGCCTCTCAGGATTAAACATACAAATATTGTTCCTTCCTATATGTGTGTATACATGTGACATTTTAAGTATCCCTATACATATGTATACTAATTGTGATAGCTTAGAGATGAAGCACATAGCCTCCGTCTTTTAAAGTTATTTTTACTTGCCAAAGGCTTAATAAGTATTAAGTTTCTTTAATATTAAGTACGTACGGGTGTTTCAAAGCAATACTTCGTATACTCTTTATCCTCCATGTGAATTAAGAATACAGTGTCAATGACGATAGTATTTTTAAAATGCACTCAAACATGTTTCCCTTCAAGTCCATATATGTTTACTTGCAATTTTAGTAAATATAATAATTATGAGAATTATTTATTCTAAATATTAGAGTCTAGGATAATTAAAGTACATACCAACGCCCAACTAAATTAATAAATTATTTAGTAAATTATTATGCACTAGATTTTGCCACAAATAATAATTCTTATAGTCAATAAATAAAATTTCAACTAACCTACAGATCATTCAATAACTGAAATGTTTAACCAATCTTAGTTTCTACTTTACAGGTCGATGATAAGAAAATATATTAAAGGGTTGGCAAAGAAAGAGAAGTCCGTAGATGTCCCCACTCCAGCAACGACGCTCCCGAGCGAGCGAGTGAGCATTCGAGCATCCAAGAAAGCCTATATTAGCGATTTGGCAGCAATGTCTTTTGAATGTTCTCTCAAAGACAAATCGCTGAGTTCAAAGAAGTACACAAGTAATAAATTACAGTCTGTAATAAATTAAGTGATAAATTACATTATACTTTCACTGCTGTAGAGTCCCGCAATTATTATGTATTACTCTTTAACGGTAATTTGAAATGAAAAATAAATGTAATGAGTTGCCTCGGCTGCTTAACTATACTATATACCCGCTACTACCCGTGGAAATTCCAAAGCCTCCATAAGGTAGTATGTACACAATGTAAAGACAACCTATAGGAGTTTAACCTTTTTACCTAGGAGAGGATAGAGTTACAAATGTGATAAAAGAGATTTTTAGTTGGCTTTGCATGTATTCACAAATATCATTAATAAATAAATTGGGGTTTATACTCCGATTTACCCAAGAGCCTTACAGAGTCTATTCACAAATATCATTAAACTATCTGTAGTAAATAGTACAGTCGGTGATGAAAGCAAATGATATTTGTTATAGACTCCAACTCATGGACTGATACAAGTTGGAATTATCGGCAAGAATGAGTTGAGAGGCTGTTACGATTAAATTGGACGCCTTGCTAGCGACAAGAAATTGGACGAGATGCCGAAACATCTTAATTCATCAACTTCACCTTATGCTTACTCTTTTCGGCAACCGTATGTCCGGAAGTGCTAATGATGATGAAGTCGTCATTAATGCTTTTAAGTCCTTCTATGAGAGTGGCAGAATTAATTCTGAAAGGAACAGCGAATGATTTTGTTCGTGTGTGTGTGCCAGTGCGGATTTCAATGTCCATCATCGAGCTTGCTTATTTCATTAATTCATTGGTCTTTTTAATATTGTTATTATTAAATGAATCTTAGGAAATTATCAAGGCCTGGATTAATTTCAATAACAAGTAACACTGTTGGTAATTTATTCTTCCAGACTCCGACATGCTCTCATGACCCGGGGAAAAAGTTCTCCGCTGACGAAGTATATAGATGATGCCTGTGGGCAATTGGGCTTGTGGACAGTGCTCAAAATATTGATACTGCCAAATTCAGTCAAATGTTGACAGCCTCCGCGGAAGAAGAGGAAGCAGGTGAGCTTGAGCATTATCGTTTACTTTTCTCATTTTTTTCCTTGTCCTTAAAAATTTAGTTAGTGGATATCACTTCTCCAAAGTTATCACTTTTATCCTCGTAAACAATCTGCTGTAATTTCTTTCTCCACAAAAATTCTCTATATACATACATACATGCACATACTTGTAAATAATCTATTCAGTCTTGCTTGCCTGGAATAAATTGACTCATTCGGCTCCTGCAGTGTTTATAATTGTTATATGTCTGTTGCCAATAGGATGTCGGCAATCTTCATTGAAAGCAGTTAATTAATAGCCATGTGCTTGATTAGTATGCTGAGCAGTATGCTTCGTGTTTTAACTTCGAACTTCATCATTCAACACCTTTGGTCCTCCATCTGCCTAATTGTAATATTAAAAAAACCAAAATAAAAAATCAACAATACTTGAGATCTTGTACGGGTATTGATGAGGAAAAAAACTTGGTTGAGGTTTAAGATCTGGTGAACTTCTACTCAAAAATTAGGCTTTGTGCCTGAGTTGAGGTACTTGGAATATTTAACTAAATCTTACTCTACAAAATGAAGGTTTAGTTCCGGCTTCCGACATACTAACATTCTTGCATTGCAAATATTCGACAATGTCGAATCGACATTGTTGGATGAAAACGGGTTCTTTATCGTCCAAAGAAGTTGCAGGAATTTTACCTGAACTCGATCTCATTTGCGAAAAGCTTGAGCGACATCTTTGGAAGAAAAGAGACAGTATACGGACTATGTGGTATAAGTTTATTCGTATAATATATTATTTCCATAGTAATTACAATTTACAAATTGCACAAGCCAAGTTGAAGTTTCGGTACAATAAATTTCCTTACAATAAACTCACAATCCTTTAAAAGCGTTTTCTTTAAGGTTTGTTTTTTTAACTCTTCGTTACTTCATCATTACTGATGCCATGGTTGCATAACGATTCGAAAAAGCTTCGCCAGCGTTTCAAGTAGCTGGGAACGATTCAGCGAGGTGTCGTGCTGATGCTCAACTTCAGATAAATCCCAACAGGTTTTTTGGCCGAATTGTGAGTTTCACGTTGATATTAAATTATCGAGCTAATTTTCAATGTTATTTGTCTTAAAGATTTATACGTTGCTGTTAGGTTATAATTCATTTCAGGAAGTCCTTACTAATTGTTGCCATATGGGTACATACATATGGGACATCTTATATTAATATATTTAATAAGCATATTTGTAATAGCAGCCATATTACAAGGTAACAACACTGATCTGCTGCATGTAATCATTGTACGTCATCTGTACATGTAATTTATAAATATGGCTTGCGTACATTTATCTTCAGCAATTTATTATGATTTATAGTAAATTTTGCTTGCCCTGTATGTAATAATAATAGCAATAATTACAAGCACATTTAATTTATTGAAGTACATTCTGCGTTGCAGCTCTTTAAAATGTTGATAATATCTTTAACAAGTACTTACATGTATATTTTATATATCTCATCTATTTCTTATACATTACTACAACAATCTGTCGTTGTTATAGATCATACATTTTGTACGTTCCAAAATTTAACGTACCACTCAAGTTTGATAATTCCTTCGTCAAAGTTTGCTCAAGAGGCTAGTTAGGTTTGTTTTTAAGTTATGCACACAACATTATAGAAAGCTCCTTCGTATATAGTTCCAATACTTGCCTGTAATATCGGGCATCGGTAACAACAAGTTTCATACAATTGACTGATTTTATTCAATATTTTGAAGTTGTAACATGATAGTTTCAGCCTGAGTTTATACCTTCTGTCATTTATTTCATCGATTTTTAAAGGAGCTACAAACCTCATCAGTTCGAATCTCCTGACTCTAATGCCCAATATGAATCAAAACTTGACTTTAAGACTAAGCGGATTCAATTCCATTTATAGTTACCAGTGTTTAAGATACAGCATTGAAAATTTCTGTCACACACCAGAAGTCAGCAATTGAAATGAATTTCGCCAAATGTAGTCACAATATTATGGTGGTGTCGATGACAATATAGTATAAATAATAAAAATTGGATAGATGAGAATATGAGCATCCTTATTTACAAATACATTTTCAAGTGTACGGACACCATTCAAAACTCTCTAAAAGTTAACAGCAATGAGTTGGCTGATCAGATAAGACCAAGCTGATTATCTGTATATTTATAAACCTTAAATTTTCGAACTTTTTCAGACAGTTAACAATAAAACCCTTTGGGGTAATCGGTCTCAACATCGGCTTGTTTTTAACCATATTACAACATCTCTTAAATTATCTACTATAATTATTATAGTGTATTAATTATTATTAGTTACATATATTACACCATTCGTGTGAAGCAATTAGAGATATAATATGACCATAGATTCCGTACTTTCGCGTTGACCCGCACTCGCACCTAAAATACACCGACCATTCGTAAAGTTTAAATATATGACATTTAGGAATATTCACTGCAGCATAATTTCAATCCGATAACATTTTTTAAGAATACTACACGCAGTAGTTAACAAATATTACTCACACAATACAGATTAACTTGTTGGGAAATGATTGAATTGAAGATATGATCAATTCACTGTGTTGCACGCGATTCATTGTCATTTTGCAGGAACCAAAAGATACACTGCATGACCTTGCACGCAATGTGTAGCACCGCAACTTTTCTGCCCATGATGTTGTTCAAATGTTATTAATATTTTACTTGACAGATTAATCAAATAATTTATAATACAAATAAAAATAACTTTCGATTTGAAACCGTATAGAACGCCTAAGCAGTGTATTAAGTAACAAGGTACAACATGAATAGTAATTAAAATTCTGGTAAGCAACAATTATTAATCACATCAAACTTCGAATACAACCATATAGGTACATAACATTAAAGATGTTGAAAAACGCTACACAACAATAACAACAATATACTGCGCTGGAAGTTGATTTCTGGTGGTGAAAACTGGTTGCTACTTTCACCACCCGAAAAATTTTCCTGCTAACATTTGGACAAAACGATTACAGATACATAACAATATAAGTATTTTTTGTGAATATGTTGCATTCCCTTGGCATATGTAATCACATATGTTAAAACTTAACTATATACCTATAAGGACTTGTTTGCCATTTAATTTTAAACTAATTTAACAAGTGTACATATATTACGTAATATTATTATGTGCATTATTTACAAGGATTCATTTTTGGAAATCTACATTTGTATAACTTACTTAAATACATGTTCACTCGACACGATACACATTTCATTAAATATGTTTTTTCACAATGAAAGCCATGCAAAGCCTGGAGAAACGTTTTTTAAATATTTATTACTATACAGTTAGGTATGTACAACTAAACTACTCTTGATTTTTCCACTACATTATCTACACATTCACAAGAAAACACTGACTTTAAACTACTATTTTGTACTTACACCATATAATCACCATAGAGGTGGTTAAGGGAGAGTTTGACTATGCCATCTCAACTGTCAATCACAATTGATCACACATACAGAAAGATATTATTATTCCCTCCAAAGTTTAGCCCGAAATGAAACTCTTGCAAGTTACTAAACAAAATGAACACTTACTTTTTACTTTTACAACACGACATCAAAACTTACCTAAATTCATTAATTATAGGAACACGGGTATAGACACTACAATATTCGGTTTGGTAATTACGTGATTTACATATTAATGGTATTACCGGGAATGATTATGGGTAAAATTATATTATTACAGCAATCATTTTGCAAGTATGTATACTTATAGGATCGTTATTAGAATGTTATTGTAATTATTCAATTTCAATTGTGTATGTACAACTACATTTTATATTTGCAATGGGAACTCAACCTAGGTCTGTAAGTTCATTAAGAAATATACATGCATTAATTCACCAGGTTCTCCTCAAACGTATAGCTTGTATCTACATATCTCCACCTTCGCTCAATCTATCAATTGTTCTCTTATTTGTTTTCTAATCGCAAATCTACTATGACTGCTTACATTTCTCAAACTGAATTTTTGTACTCTCTAACTTCTTAACCGGATTAAATTCACGTTGATGACTTGGATTCTGATTGACGTGCAATTTTGTAAGTACTTCCCAACATTGCATGGAAATCTCATTGTGTACACATTCACTGTAAATTTACAACTTCAGTTTGATAAATCTTGTTCTCCACATCATGATTTTCTATTAATCTTTGCTCCTACAAGTCGGAATATCTAATACCTTTACACGTCACGGCGAAATAAGACCTACATTTTGTGAATGTGTAATACACTGACGAACCATTACGTGCAACTCAAAGACGGTTACACACCTTACTGATTAATTGCTCTACTACATTTGCATTACGGAAACACCGATACACTCTAACGATGCATTCAGGCTTTTCAAATATGTATTAGTAACCAAGAACTACATTTCAGCCTAAACTGAATTAGCCAATCTGTAACCAGTGAACATGTTCGATCTCGGATATCTACTCTATATAACCTCTTAAAACAGCTGCATACTAATTTAATGCTTAACTTGTCGTATTTATCAACATAACAACTCCAATAAACTTCATTCCTGTTAATTACGTATAATGAAATACTTTCTCTTGGTCCCGTACCTTTGAAACTTGTTACAATTCATTGGCAATATTACAAATGTTATGTTGTACCTTTCCGTGAAATGTATAGAAGCTCTGGGAGAAGCCCAGGATTGTTGACTTGTCATTAGCTTACGCTTTTAGCTCGCAGATGTGTACATTTAAGCACAGTGAGACATGTAATCTCACTAACACGTATTCCCATTGTAAAGTTATGTATTTTAACCTACTCAAGAGTTTAATTTAACCACGAATTACCAACCAACCTCTTACTACTTGACTTCAATTTTCTTTTCTCTTCACCATCAAAAGCCCGTCAATTGTCCTTACACGATTTTTCAATACTACGCTGCAATCCGATGTTATACAAGACCGAAATCCCTGAATTAATATAGTCGACAGTGGCTCGACAATTCGACTATGTATGATTGTTCATCAGCAGTGTAATAAACTGGTATGTCCTTATTAGTTAAAAATGCATTTTGGAGCTCAGCAACGGTTAGTACAACTTCAGTTCAATAGGTAGGTACAGCCAGGTGTAATAACTTTAAATAATATGAAGAATATGAAGCCATGATTTTCATTCCGAAAAACTACACAGCCTCCCCAATTATGTTACTTTTAACTTGATTTGCTTCGCATTGGATTCCATTCAAGGTCGCAGCTTGTAATTGGGTGTCTCGCCAAGGTGTAGTTAAAATTTTCAATCGCTGCCAGTCAAAACATAGACGTGTTTAAGGTAATTTGACTTGTTAAGAAAGTATGCTTTATAATACATAATTTGATAGCTCCAATAGGAGAAGCGGCGTTAACTATTACCTGACGAAGCGTTCCAGGCGTGATTATTATTTTGTAAATTGCCATTCCTGGGATCATAGCAACACTTGATGACGCTATTAACCAGCCTAACACATTTGCCCAATGAGGGTAGATATAGTTATTATACTTTAGTGGCTCGTATGAGATTAATCCATAGAAGATGATGAACTGTAACGACAAAAAAAATCACATGTACACCAGGAACCTGCAATAATTCGATTTCAATCCCATAACTCCTGTTAGTATTTTTGTGTAGTGGAGTCTACAACTTACTAGGATAAAAATGGGCGCGACAAACTTCCAACATACTCTCCAATAAATGCCAGGATAGAAGCCCATCATTTCCCGAATGTCGGAGCTGAACCGGTCAATTCCTGAAAACATCAATAATATACTGAAAAATATCTTCCATACTAATCGTAATGAGGTCCCAAAAATGCAAGAATATTATTATCCCGTAAAATATTACACTAACAAGTATAAACCTTACATACACAGATAAAAACCGCAATTCTAATAAGGGAATGAGGACGAGAGGATGTCTATCAGCACTGCAATGAAATAAAGCAAGGATTGCGTAATCCAAGCAATGTGTACATGGACAGCAAAAATTTTCCTGAACATGAGAAGCGAAGCGATTTTATAGAAGCGTCGGATACATTTATTTTGCTTTCCACTTCATTGGTGTGTTCCGGGAAGGAACTGTCAAGACGTACATGTGCATATTTGGCAGGTACACGATCTTTTTTAACAGCTACATATAAGTATTTACTAGTATGTACCCGTATTTACTACCAACTATGGCTAGAAAGTCGGCTCAAAACGATGACGAGTAGGAAAGACAATTTTAATCTCTTTAGGCTTCATGCACTTAATAATCTATACAGCACAGTTTCTATTACTAATGGAAGTTATAGTTTCAAAGATATACAAACCATAAATCCATGAAACAGCAATGGCTTCGAAGAAGACTGCGAAAAGAATGGAATATCCGGCAGCGTAGCGTTCTAATAAATTGAAGAAGTAGAAGCCACCTTGAGTACATGAGGCAAGTCCAACGATGAAATACAGAGTGAACAAGCATAACACGAAGATCTCCCGATGAGCTCCGATCACTGGGAATTCATCGCTAAGCGCTGTAATGATCGCCTCCGACCCTCCGAACTGTAAATTATGAAAAAAAGTCATAATAATTTAATATAATAGTTCGCACATTGAAAGTATAGGCAAGTAGGCATCATGCTTCTAGGATCCCTTTTATGATAATGCTTTCTTGCCGATTGTAATGGGTTATTAAAACTCTCGTTCCAAAGCTTGTCATCTAGTTTTTTACATTGACTAATAAGCTAATATGAAGTTCATATAAGTATTTAAGTTGCAATCACTCCTTAAGAGTGCAAAGTAGTAAAAGGGTTGGAAAAGCGAAAGATCGAGCGGATAAGAAAAGACATTTCTAAATACATTTATGTACGATTGACGGAAGAAATGTGTGCATTCACATGGAAATCATTCAGCCGTCTTCGTGAGTACAACGAAAGAGAGTATCTGTATAGTATATACGCTAAAGAGCATTCATTATTCACTTATCACATTCCCTACCTTTATCATCACGGGCCATCATTAAGGTTACAATATAGTTGACAAAATCGAGCACTTGCTACTAAAACTACATTTTACATGTCTAATATTGATAAAATCTATACGGGAATTCAATTTTCACTGAAAGTGTCGTCAGAAATGGGACTAAGTAGTATAAGTATATTTTCCCTTCTTGCTTACAAGGGTTACATATGGTTGCAACTCTAAATAACGACGAGGTAAATAAGCATCACAGGCGCAACACACAGACATCACAGGAAATGAAGACTCAAAAGCTAAGTCAATACATCTCAGGATGTTACTGACCCCATTGTTGAGCAATTGAGAGAATTATTACATGAACACAATGAGGACTTCCGAAGAACAAAATATCCGTAGATATTTACTGGGTATGTTTATACATACGTACTTCTTATTACTTACAGAAATAAAACCCCGTTCGCTTCAAACAGACTTGCAGATTCTAGAAGGAATCTCAAGATCACATCTTGCATGTGCCATGTTGATAGTTATAAACTATAGACCGACAATTCTGAAGAGCCAAATTGAGCATGATGCATGGGTGATTGGATCAAGAATTCAAAATAAAAGTAATCATAATCTCTTACGGAACTGTCCAGTCCGAGGGTGAGGAGCATCATGAAGAATATAAGAGCCCAGAATGTGGAGCCGGGCATCGAAGCAATGGCTGCTGGATAAACTTCAAACACCAGACCAGGGCCTTCTTGTGCAACGTCCTAGCACGTTTCAGAGCAAAAGGGGAGAAAAATAGAATCCTTTAGGCAACTTGATCGTCCGTTTCCTTATCCGCTTACCGTTTCCAATGATTTCATGATTTGGACTTGGAAGGACTTAGCAAAGTCAAATACGAGTAGCAAGACCGCAGTATACAATATATGTGCTCCAAAAAACATATACGGGAAACTCATTTTTTCTTCTTACTATAACTTTATACAGATCATTTTTTGACGATACATACAGAAATATAAAATCAGTAAAAACCTGTGTGAACGTACTAAAAGCAGACTTGCACACTTTTGAGACTACACGATTGTACTAAAATTGAAAAAACTCGAATACGATGGCAATCGCCTGTAATAAGGAAACTACTGAATTTCCTTTTTTTTTCTCTCTCTCTCGTTTTACCATCGCTTCATCTTAATCCTACATCTTCCTCTAGACAGTGGTCACACACTGACATCCTACATTTCAATACATATTTTCTTCTTGTCCATTTCCCACCCCGAGTGTTTACACGTGAAACACTACGATATACGCCTGCCACTTCAGGAGATTACTGAAGGAAAGATGATTACTACTTGAACGTGGACTAGAAAGTATATTACTGTCAACTGCCGTACACATTTTTACGCCGCCGTAGACAGAAAAATCATAACGTAAACAAAATCAATCTTTTATATTTCAAAATACTGATCTTGCAACACTGCTTAAATGGTAAATAAAAAATAACTGTCATATTTTGAGCCCCGATGCAATTAATAATTACAAACTGTTACGAGTGAACAAAAAAGAAAATTCCTTACGGCGATAGATTTGCCAGTTTTTTCTGCCATGTATCCCAAAACTGCAAATATTACGAATCCAGCAACAAAACTCGTGGCGGAATTAATACAACTTGTGAGTAGAGCATCCCTGAAAGAAAATCAGATATTGAGCACATCAAACGAATTTGGCATACCTTCACTTCAAAATATCATAACTTCAAAATAATTATTCAATTATTATGCTTTACAAAAACAACAACAAGCTACAACCTACATGTAAACATTGTTGTGGAACTTGTTGTAAGAAGCGAAAGCCAGTAGAACACCAAATCCCGGACCCAGGGAGAAAAACACTTGCGTTGCAGCATCAACCCACACCTACATAGAAAAACATGGGATGACAAAATAAATTACAGATTTAATGCTAAATGCTGTTATTGTCTGCATTCCTCGAGTGATTCCCAATGATTCACTCTTCGAGTGATAAACTTCGGTAAACAACTGAATTGTTTATAATGTGTCTGGCTTCTTAGGTGCGATTATGACCACTTTGCTACAACTATTTTCAGGAATATTACACGAAAATTGGGATACGGAACATTGCGGATTCCAGTCATGTTTGTGAGGCTCAATCACGGAGAGAAAATATAAATCTTGCAATGGAAACGTCATTTCAGATTATCTTCCACTTAGGAAGTGTACTAGAATGTGATTTTTTATCGCTCCTCTATGTACCACTAGAATTAGTTGTGCTTTGCGACCTGCAGAAAAATCAAATGCAAAGAAAGGAAGGTAAAGCCCTCCTATGGAAGAATGGGGATGTGGAAGTTTTCGAATGCAAGATTTTCACTTTTTCTGTTTTCATAGCCCGTTCACTAAGGGTCATCTGTCATTCCTACGGCGTTCTTGGGGGACACGAGTATTCCATTAGAGCATAAGATGGAGAGACTCCGTCCTCATGACAGATTTACATCGCCATCGGTAAAAAGACCTTTGTTACAACTAAGTCTACATATCAAGTCAAAACTCAAGTTTTTTACTTCTGAAAACCGGGCAAGTGTGTCTGGAATTTTGTTCACAATAGCGTCCCAACTATAGGATTATATTTTAAGATAATTATGGTTAAGATCATTATTATGATTTTCATGATCGATTAAATATCGTCACCATAGACACATGAATTGGACCAGAAATACATTGGTATCATGAATTCTCTATAAAGTTGCTCTGCTGAAAAATAAAGTCATCTTACCTGTGCATTCCAAATCGCGTCAAAGTTTGGTCTCAGGTAGTATTTGATTCCAGTCCAGGCGCCTTTTAATCTGATTCCATGAATTAGCAGGATGAGAAGAACCACGTAAGGAAATAAAGCAGTAAACCATACCACCTATATACAGAATGACAAAATAAATGGGTCAATCAACGTTGTAAAAGTCGTGAGCCAAATGATTTGAGCAGTGTCCTATATGGCAAGACAACGTGCAGGAACTCTAACAGTTTTACACCCAAGATTACGATGGAATCAAGCGACTGAAACTTAAACAAACACATTCATGGGAAAACAAACCTTTGAAGTAAAGTACACAAATAAATCGCATTCAACTTGTTACATCCTGTCCTATAGAATGCTCCGAAAAAACTAGTGACATATCTACTTATAAAAACAACTTGTTGACTTAATGCTATCAACCATCGTCTCATTTATTACTTTGCCGGAAGTTGAAATCCCCTTCCACAAACTGAAGTAGCAAATAATGTAGACTGCAAGGAGACAGGCTGCCATGTCCGTTTTGATATAACCCAAGTCATGAATTCCCGAACTTCGATCCAATTCCAAGATGTTCCTCCTGAGAGTACATAAGCATTAGTAAAAAAATATTTAGTGCATGTAGGAATATATTCTGAAAACATCCTGAAAATTATTTGATGGCTTTTGTAGAACGATCAACAAATCATTTAATAAATCGAATACATTAATGATAACAAAATCAAATTCAACCCTTACACGAAATATTCTTCAGCAGGTGATGTAAAATTGCTGCAATTATTCGACGGTGGTACCGTCGGGGTTAAAACTGTCGTTTCAGGTGAAAAATCTCCGAAAGCCTCCAAGGTGAAATTGCTCGTGTCATTGCATTGAGATTCTTCACCAATCTATACATATTTTTTGCATTTAATATATCTGTACTTATAGATTCCACATTTTTTGTACACAATATTTTGTACTTTGATCACAGTGACAATTAAATATCAAGAAACGTCGAACTAGGTATATAATAATATTTTGTTATGGGGCATAGACATGAATCGATCATAATTGAAGTAGTCGAAATAATCATATCCCGACAAGATTTAGAAGCCTTTAAAAAACATTTCAGCAACTGTACTGAATTCAAGTTCAAAAGAGATCAACAATATTTTATTTTATTTATGAATTAAATGGGATCCTCACCGGCCTACAGTATTTCGAATTCCAGGGATTTCCACAGTTGGTCCATGGCAGCTCATTATTAAATCCTTGAAATGATGCGAAGAAATAGCGCAATGCCCACGCAATAATCACGTTGTAGTAAAAATCCACATAAAATGCTATCAGGGCTACGGCGTATCCGATCCCTGAAATGCAATATTGTGATGTATAAGTGATTATGTTTCGTCAAATAATTTCCCAGTAAGCAATTAAATGAATGAATAATTATATTATAATTAATAAATATAAAAAATTATTATAAAAATAATTAAATTCGGAAATAGTAGTTAAAAAACATTTCTCGCGTCATAAATCGGGAAGCAAGCAAAGCAATAACTAAGCTTAAAAAGCAAAGTCAAAATAAATGAAAATTCTAAAAGTAGGTGAATCATTGCTGTATCTCTTAGTGTATCTATTACTTTTACCACTGTAACAACAATAAAAACATGGATGTAATCTGATTTAATACTCAAAATATTACGTAGACAAATTATGTCTATTATGTTTAATCAAAGAACGCCTTCTTTATTCGGGGACTGCTTACAAGTTACCAGGTCATGCTGGGAATTATTAGGTTACTTATTTGCAGAAAACCCTGAACGAAGGAAAGTATATGAATTATTAGCCTGTTCAGTTACTATAAGTTGCTATAGAATTGGTGGCATTAGAAGACAGCTGAGAGCTACTCCAGTGGTAATAGTTAAATCAAATTATGAAGTTGATCACCCAAGGAAACTGGCTTGATTCCACCTATAGTAGCTCATTCAAGAGTATCGATCTAGTCCCAAAATGAGAAAATCGCAGGTAATTATTACTGATGTACCGGGGCTATAACTATAGCATATACATATTATGTAATTTTGACATACACTTGAAAGGAGTATACTATAGGTCCTATCCGGATCACCCGACACACCATGTGCAATGTCTAAAAAAAGCTAAAATGTAGAATATAATTTTGCAAACTTTTTGACACCATTGCCTTAGGCGATCGTTCTTGACCTCGTTTTTACCTGTATTTTTCCTAACAGCCTATCTCTTATGTGCGTAAACAGATTCGAAATTAGATTGAACTTTAATACAACGCTGGATAAAATTAAGAAATGTGTGCCAAGGTGGCCAGCAAGCTACTGAGCAAAATCAAGGGCGATCAACTTTATCTGGTTACTATTATAATTAATTTTAAAAAAAGTTGTATTAAAATGTAAACAAGGGACGTTAAAATCGTTAATTTGTAAAGACGCTTAAAGCCGACGTATGTATTTTTTGTAAATTGTGATATTGATACATTGACGGGAACTTGCAGGTCACTTAGAAGAGCATCATTATTTGATTCCCCGTGATCGGATAAATGGTGCCAGAGACTAAGTAAGCACGACAAAATGTTAAGAAGTTGTCAGAACAGAAGCAAATGAAAGGAATAAGTTTTTTGGGGCATAATGACACTATGGAGTTGTTCTTGACTATAATAGACTTGCAGTAGCAAAATCGATCTTTTGCCAAATGAAACTATACATGCAAGTCTTGGGGAGAGAGAGAGACACAGTTGTAAAAAGAACATTGACAGTATTAGTCCATACATATTAAGTGGTAAATGGAAAGGTTCACCGTGTAAAAAGGAAAAGTGAAATTAGAGCAACTTCTCAACTCCACGAACTATGTTCTCTATACTTCTTGGTAGGAAATTTCGGGTTGGGGAAGCTTCAACAGAAAGAGTGCCTATTCAAGAAGCTTGACTGCCTCAGTATGTACCTTGCAGTGTGTACTCACAAAAGAATGCAACTCAAAAAAGTTGTACTGCGAACTGAGGATGACGAACAAGAGTGAAAAGTGAAGAAGTCATTTTCTACTACCTTTTGAGAGCTTTTAAAGGCTCTCAACCCGCCTATAACGCACAATCAATTGTACCACCTTTCGTATTGTTTCGATCTAGTCTGCCTTTCTAACCTGTCCAGAATATTTTCAATAATGCTTGCATTATTCTAGTTTTGGGGGATGTCAGTTATGGAAATGACTAGCATTGTCAAAAAAATCCAAGCTTATTCTGCACAAAATAGAAATACTAACTTTTTAAGCACATAAGGGTTAATCTACATTAATCTTAATTTTCCTGGCGTTTCTCGGCTACACCCGGAGAAAGCACGACACTTTTTTACTCTGGTAAAACAACAATATTTTTTAATGGAAATTGTGAGGTTTGGATAGTACAACAATATTTGATTGTAATGTTTGTAGCTGAAAAACATTTTTTTAAAACTTCAAAGAGAGAATATTAGCATAATTTTTCGGTCAAAAGCACAATTATTTTATTTGAACAACTGTCCTTTATCAGTTTCGAAGCGAGAAGGATACGTGATTAATATTTTTTTAAGTCTTAAGTGACAGTTGGAAAAATTATGTATACATGTGTTCTTAACATACCTGTAAATATTTACTGAAAAACATTGAAAACCAATAAAAATATACTATTTTGTGTGAACCACCTCTTCGAAATGTCATTTCAACGTTTGTAGTCCAACTTATTTTTAAATTTGAAGAGTGAAAATTGCACCAATTTTTTTATTGTAGCTTTTCGGCTTGACAGGTGGGTACGAAGCAGACAAGGATGAAAAGGTTGATGACATGAAGAAAACGGTAAAATAGACTGGAGGATACGAAGATGTTGAAATATATTTGAAAGGGTGATAAATCTAACACGGATTATTATAAATTCAGCGGAAAGAAAGAAGCTGCTTGAGACTTAATATACGGACGGGGGAGAGACAATAATAATACAAGAAGTTACTCAGGTGTTGCAAATCAAGCCATACTTACTTTTGATTAAAGACACAAGAAAAGTTTATGCATAGGAACTCTTGAGAAGTTCTTTTAGGTTCATTGTGGGTAAATAAGAGTTTTTTGAAACAATGGAGTGGAAGGGAAATTTTAAGTTAGTAAAAAATACAGGATTTCTTAGCCTTTACATACATCCTTAAATATGAATGTGTTTAAGCACAGGGTTAGCTACCCCTTTTGTTTTCAACACGTATATATATTCAGCAATATGAGCAATAGCTTTCCCAAATGGGAAAAGAACATCAAACTAAAAGTAATTTGCGAGAAGTTTCAGCTGCGTCTCACTCACAGTTTCGATGGAAAATCTCTCCGAAACCGATTCGTTAAGCTGAAGATTCTTATATGTATATGTAGATAACATTGTATAATGTTCCCAATCCATATAAAATTATTCCCCTGCATAGCTTGGAATTAAAGACTAACTTCTCCAGAATCGTGTTTGTCTCCACCTTGAAAGAATCGGAGTAACAGGAATTTTAATACGATCACCGGGAGTCAGCTTTTTAAATAAAATTTGTTACTATTTTAATAATTTTTTTGCATTTCATTTTATAAATTCAAAGTACGAAAACTTACAAGTTACAAATTAATTGTCATCTTTATTACTAGCCTACCTATCTTTTAGGTCTTTGAGAGTATGTTGATCGATGATTAGTACTTATTCGGGGTCAATTGCTCGAATATCATTGCAACAATCCTGCATTAACGATAATCAAGTATAACTACATGTTAAAACTGGATAGATGAGATTGGATAAAGAAACAAGTGTTGCGTAATTAAAGTAGCCCAAGCCGCAAATAAAATATTTGATAGTTTTAAAAAGACTCTCAACGATCTAAGTATGGTTACAATAGATGAAGATGTCTACTTCCCTCCAAAATCTCGATCCACTCTCATCTGACTTGGGTCGAGTAAACTACATACTACTAAACTACCACTACGAGTAGGCTACTTCTATATTCAAACTATGTTGGTCATGCTCTACTCTCGTAAAGCTTGTTGAGCTCAATGCTTTATATAGGGTAGTATATGGTAGGGTAAGTAGAGCCGTGACTGCATCGGATCCGCTGCGAGGGGCTCTAATACAATCAAGTTGGATCCCGATGGAGGTATATGGGGGAAGAAAGGGAGACTGACGATAGTGAAGAGAGAAAGGAACTAAAGGGGGAAAGAAAATTCGTGTCAAATGGAGAAAGAATTTTCCTTTTCACGGTACATTAGTGGGCCATTATGGCAATAGTATTTGATAGTAGTTTAATAGCCGTGATGTGCATATAATGAAGGTACAGAGTAGAGAGGCCCATCAGAAAGGAGCTACCGTTTCCTGTTTCCGCCGAGATGAATGTCTTTTCACTTGACTATATGGCCCATTACTGAAACCCCTGAACAATTGCGGCTCCATATTCATTTACCTATCTCCTAATATACCCTTATATGGTCATGGGTAGGTAAGCACGGCCTCACTTTTCTACATAAGCGCTCTATTAAATATACGTAAAATCCTTATGGGCAATACCTTCGTCTCTTATAAAACCTCAACGAGCCACCCCATTTCACTTTCTTCGGTGCAACCTGACTTCGTTGGGTATAGACACTTTTACATACTGCATCCACAAGACTACTATATGTAGATACATAGCTACTGCTCCAGATTCCAAATATAATTTACAGATCCTGTGTACTTCTTGTACTTAAAAAAATCAGTTGCAACAAGTCCTGTATTCAAAGGATACCGCATATGTAAAGCGATTCCCAATCAAGTATATACTTGTGCTATTTCTGTATACTATAATATGTAGCTGCGCCGATCAATTTACTACTTCACATCAGTTCACGTAGCCTTGGATAATCGTTATTATACTCGACAATCTTATCAATTCGAGTATCTGCCGACTTTATATGAATTATAATAACTTCAACTCTACTGTTGAGCTAACACGCTATAAATTTATATGATATTTTTGAGTTTCGTCGGCCGTTATACCTGTAGTAATACTGTATCCGTACTCTTATCTGTGAAGCATCTAGTACTTATCTATACTTATATTTCTCGATTTTGTGCTAGTATGTACGTCTCTACTAATCCAGTATAAATGCATATTGCGTATACTAATCTAGTAGAATACGTTTATTAATCCAGTATCACTATATTTATTAACTAGTATATCTACATGCATATTCCTGCATAATGATACGAATCTAATGCAATAATGGATTGATTGAGTACAAGAAAGTAGGTGTTCATTCATCATCGACCAAGTCTTAAGTAACTTGAAAGTACGAATGAACGTAATGACCTCACATCTGCCTGCGTTTTAACCCGCCCTGTTGTTGAACCTGTAGGGATTTTACTTCGATGTGGTCTAATACAAGTATTTGTACGCAGTGTATTTGTAAACACGGTGCATTAGTATTCGTATAAAAAAAGACATCTCACTTCCGAATAAGCAGAAAGTAAACACGGGGATGCTAAGCATTATGGAGCTATAAACGCACCAATAAAGTTGAACAATCGTTATTTACTAAGAGCTTATATTATGCAGTAGTACACACACACACAAATCAACAAGGGACGAAAGAACTCACATTGTGTATGAGAGCGGTACAAAGAAAAGGGAAAACACTGGGAATAAATTCCTCCGCTATATTTGAGATGTTGTAGCAAGAAGAATGGATTGTCTTGACAAGTTTGGGAATTCGCTAGAATGCTCACTTTAAGACACAAAGAGCTTTCGTAGTTTGTCAACACAATATATCCATATATCGCAAATAATTCGCATGTATGCGCATGAATGAGAGTTGAAGACTTTGACTCTAACCGACCATATGATTTATCTTAATTTAGAGAACATTGAAAATCCTTGGAGTAGAAAAGGTAGAATAATTTAATGTTCTTATGATAAATTTTCCAACTAAATGAACTCCACAGTGTATATACAATTTACAAATACTTCCCCGTTGGCACAACCCGCATCTTTGAGTCATTCTTCCATGAATTTCTTAATACTCTCACAAGGAAAACTATGCAGTAAATACATTTCCACTACTAATTGCATCTTCTCAGAGACCTTATCGTTTGCTTAAGCCCTGCATCCTCCGAGCTTCATCATTATCATAACCGATAAGTAAGCTCGCCTTGTAGTAAATACCTTGGAAAAGAAGAAGCTTAAAAGTGAAAGCTGAAATTCTCGCTGCTCTGAGCTTAGCTGACGTAGGTGAGCTTTATTATAGGAGAAGTGGAAGGAATTTTGCTAAGCTGGCTATCGAGAGATGCAACTGTTGCGTATAAATGATAATTTTGCTTTGATATATTCATATTCAAACATAGATACTGTAGTTAATTAAAGACGCACACCATTAGCGATTTCATCTTTGAAACAACGAAAATAATGAAGTCGTTGTTTTATTTTCGTCGTATTGTTTATCGTGACAGAAGTTCAACAATTATAAAGATATGTTTAGCATCGATAAAACTAACGGGATTTACAACTACATGGTATCTTTCAAGACATATTGGAAAAATAACAATATTAGATAACATATAAAATATACATAAATAAAATATTGGAAACGATGTACAAATAATATAATGTAAAATATGAATTATTTACAATATAAACCATAAGTCACGCGGATGTTACAATCAAAATATAATTTCAAGCACGAATTACTACAGTACACTACATAAGCGGGACTTTTAGATCCGGGATAAGCCAAATTGCTAGCCCATTTTTGTTTTATTTTGACGGAGGCTGCACAGGCAAAGGACGATTAGACATAAGAAAAAGGAAGAGATAACCCATGGGAATTACACCAAATGCCTTACCTTTGAAAAGTGGAACAAGCCTTCCCCAGCAAGTGATGGCACCTTTTCGATTATATTGTCCCAATGCAAGCTCCATATAAAAGAGTGGGATGCCTCCGACAATCAACATGATTCCATAGGGAATTAAAAACGCGCCTGAAATCACAAAGTCAATAATATTGGAACCGTCCTTTAAAGAAAAAAGAGGGAATCAACCGTTACCATAGTCTTATCATCTTTGCAAGATAAGTACTTTCTCTACCCTATACGCTTCCTATCATCAAGTCTAGTGCCGCAATCAAAGACCAAGCACTTTTATCGTTACGCACTATTCCTTTCACATGTACCGAAGTATCTATAAGTATTGAAATCATATATAAATCATAAATGCGTACATGTTTGTCGTGATTTTTACTCTTAAGAAACGCAATACAAGCTTACGCTCAACCCAACGATTATGCTGTGAGTAGTTTTAAAATTTAGTTCGTTTCCACAACAATGTCACTGGTCGACTTGCTTGTCCGTCCGTCAAAGTTTTCCCGTGTACCTACCTAGCAGCCTATATAGTCTAGCACATGCTAGAACCTTGATGCAGTAAACTAGAAACTAGATTCACTGGATGTACTATTATTGTAGCATGTACATACGGATTTGTTTATAAACTACATGCGTTGTAACACTTTACATTTACCGTCGTATTTACATTCCTAGAGGGATCTAAATGCCAATCTTCATTTCCGACTATACTTTTAGTTAATGCAGTCTACTATGAGTTCCCTTATTGCATCAATCAACCCCTTCCGTCCGCCTAAGTAGCGTTACTTGGCCGGATCGAGATGTACTTAATGAGTCGCATGAAATTTATCTGTTAAGACACGCAAGTGCATAGCTATTTCGTAGTAGCAATGGCAAATGTTTCTGATTTCAAATTTTGCTTGGAAATTAAGTAAGTTGTGAATAATTGTGGTACGCTATCGATTTGTAATATTGTTTTAGTGGAGTGGAGTTAATGATTATACAATTAAGTAAAGCAAAAGTTGTTACAACGGGGTTGATTTAAGATTGTTACGGTGCAGTTAAGTTTGGAATGTCACAAGGAATGCTCAATGATGAAGTTGAAGTGTGTTTACTCCGATGCGCTTGTGCTGAACTTGTGCAATAATAGTTGTTTTAAATATGTGTAATTCTGGCAAAATGTGCGGTATCTTCAGATACAAAAAAATCGCAAATTAACGAGCGGGAAGAAGCTTCAAGTTTAAGCTTTTATTATATCGTAGGCTAATAAGTATCATAAAATACCAAAAACTGTGTAAAAGGATATCCGTAGGTATGATCATCAAAGTATTTTTTATTTAAGTAACTTAACGAACAAAGCCAGAGTCACAACAATTTATTTATGTAGATAGGTTTGTATGTTCCACGTACATAAATTCAACATTTGATTAACCTCAATATTGTTCCAGATCTGTCGTGAAGCGGAAATTGATACCTTTCATGATGTACAAAGAGAATTTATGCAGGTCACCCATCACCCTATTATATGGAAATTGTTCCTCCAGGTAAATTTTGTCAGGAAATTGTTAAAGTGTAACAAAAGTAAGATACACAGGTCTGAGATTGACAAAAATATTATATAATTTCCAAGTGAAAGCATAAAGGTACATACACCAATCTTTGCATGAGGCAATGAGCATGAAATGGAAATATCAAAATCAGATACTCATGCACACGACAAACAGTATTTGGAGTTGGAGAACAAGCTCCAGCCAAAGGGCTTTCCACTCACTTCCAATCATTTCCACAGTCCTTCAAAACCTTGTGCATTGTTAATCCTATACAGCAGCACTGTCAAGTCATATTTTACCTCACGGAACTGTTCACCCAGTTCCGCCTGCAGTTTAGATTCTACCTAATTACTCATATCATCTGTCAAGTTGAGCAGTTTGCATTGTTTTCATCTTTCCGACAATTATGCTACTAATTTGAGCTGTTGTAAACATTTCACACACAAATTAGCGGAGAAAAAAATAGAGTGGAAATAGAAAAAGATACATGATAGATTTAGAAATAAAAAAGATAAATTATGTAGGTAATTAAAAATAGAAAAGATAAATAATAGATTGAGAAACACACCGTAACCACAACCGCAAAGCGTACATAAAAAATGCATTTGAAAATGTTTATGAGAACCGGAAACCAACCATTTCCATGCTTACAGGCTAGGTAAGAGGAAGGAGTATAAAAAGACTGAATTTACTAAACTTGTTGATTCTTCTGATTGCATGTCTTTATACTTGATCCCAACCCTCCGACAGTAACTTTCTACAGCTGAATGCTCTTTTTGTAGTCGGAATAACATTATTTTCTAATACTTTTCTCTACTTAGTACTTACAGTAGATGTACAAACCTACCGAAAAAACTAATGTACACTGAACGTCTTTTATTCTGCGGAAAAAAGTTGAGGCAACGGACAAAATTAAATGCTTAAGTTTGCACATTGAACTCAATGAAAATGATTCAGCTTACTGACTTTTCATGTGAGTGTAACGGCTAAGAAGCTTTCGCTCCAACTCACTAGTGACTAGATTGATGAAATAAGATAGAAAGAAGACGGGAAAAGGAAGGAGTTGGGAGTGATGGATGAGGTGAGCCACAGAGCGAAAACAAGTTTCTTCCTTTCCATGATTTGAAAAAAATGTACCCACTAAAGAAGCGTAGAGAAACTCCCTTATCATGTGTCTTCATAGGAAAATCCGTACTTTTACACCGTCATAGTGTATGGAATGCGGGGGGTACATGCTTATGTGATTTGAGGCTCAAGTAATAAATAGCAAAGTTACAAGTTTTGAGGTTTCAGCATTAAAAGTATAACCTGGTTAGTCAAAGATAAAAAAAATCTTGGGAGTATCCAGAAATAAAATTTTTAGTAACCACAGCAATGTGAGCATCAAAATTTACCCTACGACAGTAGTGGTGAAAACAAGTGCAAACAGTCAAACATGACCTTTTTGGATCGAAGAAACATGTACAAGAACGAGGTATTTCCATTAGGGCGAATGAACATTATTAAAAATGTATGCTACACTTTGGTGTTGGTTGTCAAAAAGTGTTGATGGTCAAAGCTCACGGTCAAATGTGAATCATATCTCGTCGCTGAGTTTGCGAAACATTTCTAGACACTCAAGTGCGAAACATTCAACACACTAATTTGTGAATCACGTTCTACTTCGAAGCTTCTTTTTCAAATACTCTGAGTACTATTATATTATTCGTGATACTCTGCAGGAAATCAACACTCTCAATCTTCCAGGGGGGTTATTTTCAAAACTTCATTGAGAGTTGCAAAATCTTAACTATAATCATTATTGAGGTTGTGATTATAACAATATTAGATAACTTGTACAACGATAATTAATAGAGTTAAACTAATGAAGTTGTACATTTTGTGTTACGATTTTAATTGTACAATCTTAATCCACTTCAGAATAGAAGGAAATACAAGATTGAAAACATGAATCGATGCGAAAATGAAAATAAAATAACTTACCGCCGCCATTTTTATAGCATAGGTAGGGAAAGCGCCAGACGTTGGCCAAGTCGACGGCAAACCCAATGACAGATAGAAGGAAGTCAACTTTTTTCGACCAGGTTTCCCTCTCTTCTTCAATGATGAGGGGTTGCATGGTGGTGGTGGTGAGTTGCATGGTTTTACTTCTCCGAGTGGGATCGTCTTGGTCGAAATCGTCATCGTCATCAGCGGAGGGTGCGGTGTTGGGCCTTTTCGGCAGTGCCTCCTTCTCAATATCCACGACAAGGGGCTGGAGGGTGGCGTCCGTGTCTTTCCCAGCCTTGTACAGTTCATCTGTAATGTCGCAGTCGTCCTCCACTGAAGAATCGGTATTTCGACGATGAGCTAGGCTCACTCCGGCAGGTGTGGTACCTGACTGTAACCGTAACATTACCACCGCTCACTTAACCATGCTTGTCGTCAGGTTACAGTAAGTATTTCCGGGATCTGGAGCGATACAGAATTTAGACCTTGTGTCCGGACCTCTACATTGTAGTTCACTTCACTTGAGACAAAGAGAGGTTACGGGAGTAGTTCTCGGACTGTATTGTTGTCTCTGGATATGTACGTGTCGGTTGTGAAATATTAGCCCCCGATTCCTGAGTCAAAGTGTATTCCGGTCTTGACGTTCCCGCTAGGTCCGGCTAGCTTCACATCAAAATCAAGACTGCGATGCAGATGAGACGAGATGCTCGGAATATACACTCGGCAACTCTACATTACAAGACATAAAACAATAATTAGTGTCATAGAAATCAAAAAGCTTTCGTATTCCTCACAGGCATCCTTAATTAGTATAGCATATTCTATATAGGTATGCGTATACCTATACACACGCATACATGTACATACAAATAACTCTCACACACGCATATAATCACATAGCTATGCATCTACATCGATACGGCTACAAGCTTGAAGGTTGTATGAGTCATGTTATTTCGGCAAACTAGTAGGAATGAAGGGAGCCTGAACATGAATCTGACTTTTATCTGTAAAAGCTAATTATCATCATATCAACTTTCTGTTTTTCATACGTATGTACACCCCATGGAATTCCCGTGCCTTCCCAGACTCGACGAGCAATCTCGTTACGTTCGACTGTCTTTAATCCTAAAAGGCTTGTTGTTGAAATAAAGGAGGAGAGTATAAATAAGGAGGAATAGAGGGAAGTGAGTTTTTAAGATACATACTTACTGTCAGGAGTTCGGTGGAATGTGAAAAGATTTAACAATATGTAAAAAAGATCGTGCCGACACTCATACAATAAATTTTGATAATGGATTGAAAAGAAGCCTTTACTTTGATCCGATTTCTTGGGATGGTGAGGGTCTCAAATTTGATTTGCATGCACTTTACTTTCCCTTCAACAATTACTAGTTTTGCTTTCATTCCGACTAAATCAATTTAAGAGACGTGAAAACAGCACTACCATATTTCTCCCTTTGCTTATACATAATATACTACTACTTGAATCCATTCCAGGCACCTTTGTCCCTCTTCCCTGCCGTATCTCTCTCCCTCTGGAAAGTCAGGTCTGGGCAAGGGAAAGTGGGTCATCAGAGAGGCGTTTAATATGCTCTGGCATGTCGTACACACACTTAATTTCCCATTCCTCTCCGCATACGGAGAAGGTGTGTGTTGATAGATTCAAACAAGTATCGAAATTCCGAAACTTTTACTACAAGTATCCGCATCCTTAAAACCTTAGAGTTTGCATATGAACTCCCTTCTAACTTTTCCTACCTCATTCTGGGAAAAACATGTCTCAAATCATAATTTTATAATTCTTATATAGGACTAGCAAAGTCTCTACAGCTAGGTGGTATACATACAGTGATGTCTGCAAAAAATATTGAGATGACTTTTGACTATTATTACTTATAAGTAATACATATTAATAAATCAAAATAATGTTTATTATAATTAGTATTAAAAATAATATATGCAATAATACATATGTTCATGCTTGCATACTGTGTACAACAGTATTTTATTGCATGTTTTTTAAATTACAGAGAAATCACATACTATGTATATAAATTGCTGTTAACCTGCACATATGATTCCAGTTTCACACTTTTAAATGATAGTATATTTTGGAATGGAGGATAATCTTCATCCACTCCATTGCTGTAGCGGGGCTTAAGGTTTAGTATAGAAGGTATGAGAATACTTCCTTTAAAATCAAATTTGGAGCTTATCATGAGAGAAAAAGCTTTTTAAAAATTTGCCTCATTTTTTATGGTAAATAGAATGTGAAATATATAAGATTGAATTATCCTGGAACTTCGCCAGAGTGTAGACAATTATTGTTCCTGCGTTCGTTCAAAGAAGCTAAAAGTTCCTGTAATTTTTGACAAATTCTAAATACATTCATTGCTAGGATACATAATGGAGGATGAATTGTCAGGCTTTTAACGCCTCTTACACTAACTCACGATGCGATTCCATAAAAGGACCCCGACGTCGTTCCCTATCTGTAGTAAACATCTAGGATATAATAGTATATACTTATAAAACTTTTTTCAGTGAGAAAAACAGTTCCCCCGCCTGCTTATAGGTATGTGCTATTTTATATAATATATTAATGCTATGGCCACAGTTTATAGTGCGTGGAGCTAATATGTACAAATTTAGTGTGAAGCAATATTCATCTCTTTTGGCTTACATCTATATATCTATATTTGGAATAGTACACCATATGGTTAAAGCTTCCCTGGATTCTTGTAAATATTTCAGCAATCTTAAATCCCTTCTTCATGTAAAGGGTTTATAATTTTCTACCGACTGCGTAGCTTGGCACCACAATGAATACTTACACAATTCTCATTTCGTTCTTTTAGGCTGGTCAAACTTATTTCCGACTTATGGCTAAAGAAAAATTGAGTCTTTAAGACCAAGTCTTAATGTTTACTAAATATCTGTACAACAGCAGTTTTCATAAGCTTGGAATGTGGTTTTGAGATCTGTAACGAGTGAAAACGCTCGGGAAGATCATTTCCGGCGCACCCATTGTCAAAGTATTTATATGTTTTTTTGGCTTAAACTAAACCAGGACGATCTTAAGAATGAATTCAATCACATTAAATTCTTTTTTATATTTTCAAGCGATTATTTACTCCTGATTTTCCTTGGTCAAGCTGTTTATTATCTGCAGAGTGAATGGAATCGGAAGCTTGTCCTTACAATAGTCGTCCAGATATTACAATAAAATGGCAAAAATAAAAAAAAAAAATCAAGGTATAAAATGACAAAATAAAATCAAAAATGACAAAATAAATAAAATCAAATCAAAGTATAAAATGACAAAATAAAATCAAAAATGGCAAAATAAATAAATAAAAAAGATAAAATGACAAAATAAAATACATGAATACAATAAATACTATAAAGATATAAAATGACAAAATAAAATACATAAATACAATAAATACTATAAAGATATAAAATGACAAAATAAAATCGAAAGATAAAATGATACAATAAATACTATAAAGATATAAAATGGCAAAATAAACTAAAAAAATAAGCAAAAGCCGCGAGAAAAGTAATTAAAACTAAAAAAAATCCTAACTAAAAAGTTGATCAACATATGTCGAAGGAGTTGATCAACATGAGAAATGCAATTAAAACAGTTTGTCAATAAAAACATGATTAGCACACACTCCTACACACTAATTTCTGCTGGAGAAAATTCGTCAATCTAAACAGTTAATATGCTTCTCAGACCCAGAGGACCTCAAATATAAGAAGGTATTGGTAAAGCCATAAGAGGGAAAGGTAAGTCAATAGCTTAAGTTCAGTTGTGAGTGAGGTTGTTTGTTGGAGATTTTGTATCAAAAGTTTTCACAAATTAGCTCATGTTTTTCTTATTAGTTGATTACGAGACGACGAGATTTATAGCCCAAATTCGTTTCCACACTTAATGAATAAAGAGAGAAAGAAATTGGAGAATGTGTTGACAAATAAGGGTGATTTTGAGATTCCTGGAAATATTTTACATATAATGCAACTTTATTTTCTGGCTTTGCAATCAATTCTCAATATGTTGCTACCTATGTCTTAGCCATAATCCAAAACGCGAAATCTTATATTATAAATCTTAATATTACAGATTGGATATATACGATCATATCCTCAAATATACATATTAGCTTTATACAATTTTTGAAACATAGACTTTCTATCTGACGTAGTGAATAGCAATTAGAAAACTTTTCGATGAAAGCACAAACCCCAAAAAACCTAGTTAATAACGATAAAGCAGTTCCTGAAAGGGAAAGCAGGAATAAATGCGTGAGCAAACAACGAAAGGAAAAACTTGGAAGCTTATAAGCGAGCAATAGTCCAGGATTTTAAGGCTTTACAATCCGTCAACGACAACTTGGAAACCCATGCTCTTTGACCGTAATAAGGAAACTGGATCTTTTAATAGTTTGGTTAAGACACTATAGCCTATATATATTGTGTTTTGCATGTATTTTCCAATATACAAAAATTTACGTAGAGGAAATAAATTCTCGAACAGTACGCAGATTACCTACACAGCAAATAAAAACATGCTGTTGCTTGACGTTCACGTGGTGGAATGCGGAATGTCTCCCTCCAAGGGAAAATTGAACTTCTTTTTTACAAATAGCTACACACACATCATGTAAATATACAATTGGATCATCATCATAGAACGGAGCAGCCAAGGCTGCCAAGGATAATAAAAACAGCGGCGTCCTTTTACGACTTGACTAGTGCATATTACAAGTTACAAGTCCTTTTATCCTACTATTCTCATCAATAAATAATTCCAGGACAAATGGCACAATACATCAAGGAGGGTTTCACATAAACAGATGAAGATAAATGCTCCACTTCTGGCTGTATTTGGGCCTGTGTACATAATAAACTAATATGCGTGGGGCAATACTACAACAAGTGCAGATATATTGTGTGAATGGCAATTACGTACATGCAAAACAATGTGATCTGGACGGAGCAGGATCATGATGATGGTGATCATGATGAACGAGTGGAATTGATGCTGATAGATAAAGAAATAAATTTACTCCTGAAACGTAATGTAAACACATTCGCTGTAACATGTAGTATTGAAAACAAATAATTTTTTGCGTCCCCCCTCAAAAAAACATGTTGTAAAGGTGTATCCACCTAAGTTGGATTACATGTGTTTACTAAAAATTACTACATTTAGCCGCAATAATCCCGATACTGTCTATGCTACCCAGAGAGCAAATAAAGTCTTCATTACCGCACCATATATTTTTATTAAGCACTGTCACACTTTATCATCCACATAAATTACTGCATGGTGCCATGCTATAATTCTGCATTTCCGAAGAATTTCTACTATAAATCCTGCATTAATTAATTCGTTTTATAAACCCTGTATTGCCGAATGAATTTGCGTTATAAATCCGTACAAAGGAGTAACACATTCTGTAATAAAGTACAAGTATAGTACACTCCTGCCGCAATTCCTTTTAACCCGTGCTTCCTGTGGGGAAAAGGAACGAAAAAAAAATAAATGGACGCTAAAATCTGCTTACAGGGTGGCTCATAAGGTTTGTCTAGGGGTTCACAGCTCTAGCCAGTAATTGCACACTAACGCAACGTAGCTTATCTAAAAGCTAATTTTATTCTAATGCGGACCTAACAAAAATTGATAAAATTTGTTGTTAATTTTGTAACATTTTAACTTTAAGTCCCAAGCCATTTAGTATAAATTGATGTAAACATTTTTTTGAATTTAGATATAACTTTAGTGCCTTAGTTAACATTAAAATTTTTGTCATTGTTTATATGATACTAATTACACTGACCTTTTAGATAAGTTAAAATTGTCTAATGTATATCTATTAGTATGGCTGTGGACCCCTGGACAAACCTTTGAACCACCCTGCACTCTACATGGGCGAGCAGAAAAACGTCCATATGAAGGAAAGAGAGAAATGAAGCGTATGAGGGTGCACAGGATGTAAAAAGTCGTGTGTGAGCAGGGTAAACTGTTTGGATCATTTGATTACGTCGCTGTACATGCTACATATCCGTTGAGCAGGTTTCGACTAAAAGTAAATAAAGCAATAAATTGGGTAAAATTAAACTTGTTCTGGGAGGTACATAGATGTGCCCGTGTGTGTCTGTGATTGCAGATGACCTGATTAAAGCTAATAGTAAGTGTCATTAGAGGCTTTTAACTACAAACGTTTCCTCAACTACAAACGTTGCTACGTCCCTTGGTGTGTATGTATTTATATCCCTTTTTACACACTGTTTTATAGTATTGTAGACATTTTAAATGCTATTTCTATAGTATACTGACTTATCTAAACACTTGTTCTAGCATTTCAAATCTATAAACAGGCTTCGCTATTTCTAATACTAAAGCCTCTATATAATAAAGTCAGTATTGCAGACCAATATAAACATCATTTCTGTAGTTTTGCAACCCCGTGTATAAACATCATTTGTAGGATTGTAGACCTTTTCTAGTATTGTAATCTATATTGCCAGACCTTAAACCCACTAGCAAATTCTTCTCTTGATCTAAAAGTTCGTGTGGAAAAAATAAAGACTATGAGGTAAGCATTAACACTATAAACACAGTAAGCATCAACACTACACACACAGTAAGCATCAACACTACACACACAGTAAGCATCAACACTAAACACATGCAGTAAGCTTTAAACTATAAACACGTATTTTCTCTCCTCCTGTGGCAAAGCTCTGGACGGAGCAGACTTGAATTCTTAAAGGAAACTTTTCGGATAATAAAATGCAATGGGCTTACCTGTTGCGTAGACGCTCCGGATCCTGGCGTAATTGCAAGTTATTAACAGTTAATGCTAACTCCACGGACCTTAATTTTCACCACTCTGTGTGAAGACAGGTGGAGTGCGAAGGGTTGAACATGAAAGGAAAACTGAGAATACTATATCTTGAATGCTTATAGGTAGATTCAGGTCTTAAAAGATTACACCCTTGAGTTTGTCATCTTTCAAGTTATTCTGTATATGTCAGTATATATTGTACATACAAGTTATTTAATGTGTGAGGCAAAAGAAAGTATCTGCCCTTCGATGCCACACAGGCAGAGGAACACAACAGCCAGGGAAAAAGTCAGGTGTCGATTTGGCTTTTGATGTCAAAAGATACTCTCAATCGCTCTAGGTATTTTAGTATAGATGCGGGTAAGTCAAGTGGACAGCCCTGTGACTGACGAGCTGTGTCTTTCAATCCCGACTGACTACATAGTGAGGAAAATCAGGGGAGTATATGCCTCCTCCGGCTTCCCGCAAAGTTCCTATACTAGCTAATGGGGCTTGGAACGTTACAATTTCCTCCTTGGGAACGACAACTCTGAAAACCACACTAAAAACTTCCACTCGCTATCAATTTAGAGGTGGTTCTTTATATTTGATGGTACTTGTAGGTGCGGAAATCAATTGATCGCTTATTATACGCACACTGAACCAAATGTCTATCTGTATTTGGAATGGGCACACTGATTTCAAAATCTGTTTATTGCATACACATTGTTTTGCATTGCGATGTACACTGAAATATAATAGTAATACTGTAATAATATAATAAAACCGATTTTAGATCTAGTTTTGTTTAATTTCAGTGCAATTTATAGTATTTTAGATGTGCTTATATACTTTTAAAGTTAGCCAAACTGAAATAAATTTTCCACAATAATCAACAAAATGTACGACGGTATATGAAATAACTTTGAAATCAGTATTTACCGCTTTGTTTGAGTAAACCGGACTTGTACTGATCGGGGGAGTTGAAATATTGGGATGGGATGGCAGATGGAAATCTACTCTGGTGTGTACAAGGAGAAGTCAAGTAACAAATGTATTAAATTTGTTAGAGAAAAGAGAAACTTTTGGGGGAGAGAAAGGATTCTTTCCTTTGTTTTCCAAGTTACTTCCAAATAGCTACCAAGTATAATATTTTTTAAGAATCACTCTGCTCGGTTTTAAATCTATGTACTTTACGCTTCGGCACTCACTAAGCGTATAACCTCGTGGGTATTTTTCGCGAATTTGATTCCTGACTGTGAAACTGCTTTTGTTTTGTGTTGATTTCTGCGTTGAATCAAAGGAAAGGGGTTTGGAAATTCAGTGTGTGTGTGTATGTGTGTGGTTTCTATATCCACACGAGTATACTTTTGTTATTGGTGAGTTTTGAAGTGGTCCGTTCGTACAAGTGCGTGTGTTGCTGTGTTGTGAGTGAGCGACTTTGGAAATATCTGAGTGTATATTATAAGAATAAATCACTACGACGTACTATTATGTTTGCATAGTGAACAAGCTGAGGAATTTACTAGTTGGCCTGAGCTCTGCCTGTCTTTCTCTGCTGGGCTCCCCATGCACTGACGGCCTCGTCTTCAGTTAAAATCACAGGTTCCCCCCACACAGTATCCCCATGCGTAACGTCTCCTTTCTCTCGTGGACATCACAACAACAAGGAGAGGGAAGACGAAGTAAAGGTGCTTTTCATCGTAGATCGTAGCCTCGTAGATTCTACACTCGAAATTGAGTGCTACTGTTGTATAGTATACTACTAGCGTAAAGTTGTAGTAAAGGTTTTGTCTTGAAGGACGAAACCAGCAATATTATTCTATACAAAGAGTGGAGTACCACATATAAACACTAGAAGAATGTGGACATGCAAAATTCAAGATCCATCAACCCCCTTTCGAATGCAATATTAAACTTCAACTTTTATGTTATGCTCCCTTAAAATCTTCAGCACTTGATTTATTTCCCCAAAATTATGTTTTTCCTTAGCACTTCTACTCATATAAATATAGTTAGAGGCAACCCTCACGCTTCTCTTAATATCTACGTATACAGCTAGGCAACCCTCTCGTCTCTCCTTTTTGCATTTGTTCCTTCCCTGGAATCTCCTTCTTCCTTGATGTAATCCAATATGAACTGATTTACTGTCTCCTAAAAGCTTACAACTTTTTATAAAACGCAATCAAATCAAATCAGAAGTTGAGTCTAAAAGGGAAAAAAAGTACATCCGTTGATACAAGCGGAGTCATAAGAGTCGTCAAGTTATACAGTCAAGTATATATGAATACAATGCAGTGTGTTTAGTGCGGGAGCAAGTTCAAAGTGGATGACTTTTGCATACGATTTAAGTCAAGCTAGCTCTTATAGTGCATACAATCCCATATATACATATGAAGTAAATAATATGACGGGTTCGTATACTTAGGGAATACAGATTTACGTGCAAAGAATGCATGCTTACAGCATACGGAAACTCAAACATGCACATGTATATATAAATATGTACACTGAATGCATGTACGTGTTACGAAATTGAGGAAAATGCACGGAAATATACAGAACATGTAAAGTATACACAAATTTATATTTGTGTCAAGTAAAAATATATGGACGTATTCAATTACGTACCACATTTTTTCTGCGTTATTACCATAAGAGAATGTCTCCGAGCAGAGTGCAATTTAGCTGGAGAAGGACGGTGAAATTTTTTAGCCTCAACTAGTCACGATTAATCATGTCATAGAAGATGAAACAACAAAGGTGGTGTGTTTTGCATCTCTAATCCTGCTTTGCTATATTCGCAGCTACTGAATTGATCCAGCTATGCTATATGTACCGATGTGCCCCAAGCCCTTATTTCTTAGTATTAATAAGGATACTTAGCCACCACCACTGTATTAGTATTTCTTAGCATATGTATATTACCTATTCGAGTTTCATCAGCCATGGCCATTTGTATATTATTGTTAGAGCCATGTGTATATTATTATTAAAGATAATCTTCAGCCGTACATATACACAATTACTATTATAAAAGATTTAGCAACTTACGAAGTATATAAATGCAATGGTCTGCATATCATTGGAGTAGGAATGTAACAAATTACTGGTAACCGAACACCATTCCATCCTTTTATAGCTTATTCGCGGCTTCATATTATTTATCTCCTGTCTTGCTGGACACGACTGTTTGCATAGTTGTTACCATTATTGTTTGCAAACTCACGAGTTGAAATTCTCCCATTCAATTCAAATTTAGACCGACTTGTCTCACCACCGTGATTTCAATGACGTGCGAGAGCACACCTGTATGTCTTTCAGGACAAGGCAATGAATTACAAAGTTTGATTGTGGAGCTGTAAAAGAGATTTGATTTCATGAACGTCTAAATCTTGCACTTAATGACTAAATCTTATTCTTCTTTTCCACTTTTTTCATGTTGTTTTTTGAATCATGGTTTATTATGACTATTGACTGTGATTTACAACCCCCAATTCACAAGTACTCAATTCTTATTGCTTGGCTCAATTCATTGAAACTTTTCAATTTTACATGTTTGAGCTAGGTCGGTACAGAGGTCGTAGAATATTTTTATTATTTTCGAATAACAATTTTCATAATGAATTGCATTCATGCTTTTATAAGGAAGAAAATAGAATTAAACATGTTTGCTTGGTAAAATTTATATAATGTATACAATTAAGTTGTTCATGTACATATAAGTTGACATTGTTTACAGATAGAATTAATTTTAGTGCAAAAGAGTAAACAACAGCAGAAGCATTTTTTACTACTTTCACTTAAGATGGATTATAATGTGCTCGTTTGATCATAAAAGTGTCTTACATTATTTAAAGTATTGAAAGTGAATGGAAGGCAAAGTCAATATCCAAAAGCATTGAAATTAAGCACTATGTACTTAACACATACCACTGGCAGGGTGCAAATGGCACTGGTAATTAGTTCCACTTTTCAAAACAATAGAACTCCATTTACAAAAAATTGTCTCATCACGAATTTTGCATCCATCATACTTGTTTTTGAGCTTAGCACGTATAAATTCACACTTTTAGAGTGCTTCTTTCCTTTTGTACATCAAATGTAGTGCATAGCTATAGTTGCAGGAAAATAGTTTGAATCCAAGTGTAATTTCAAGGTGATGAAAAGTCAAGATTGAAAGTAAGCTCATAAATAAAGTAATAACTGAATAATACTAAATTTAAGTTAATTCTAATTATTTAGAATAAATGTAAAACCAATTTAAAAGAAATAAAAATAATTTAAAAAATAAATTGTTTATGGTTAATGGTTTGTACTCGATCAAGGTTTAAAAACTAATTTTAAGAGCATGAAAACAGCTAAAAGTAGACAAGCAATAAGTGTGCCCCACGCTTCTTGTTCGCTGCGGTAACAAGAAGACCAGTTGACAACATTAGAAATTGTGTTGTGCGTGCAGATTTACTTACCTCAGTTTTTTTACAACCTTGTAAGAGTTTCTATATATAGCAAAAATGGTATATATACACACCATACATGTATATCCACAAACGTGTAATGTTCACGGGCAGCAGATGTGCATGTGTGGATGGTACACGCACCTGGTACTTGTGGATACAATCAGACATGGAAAACCCAATTGACTTTCATGACACAAAAGAGTATCGATAGAAATCTATAGAGAGAACTGGTCAATTGATTAATTCGGACAACGAAACGCATTTTCATTTGCATTTTATTATTCCTGCTGAAAGTTTTGTCGCTGTACTTATAGTAATATATTGCTCATCTTCAGATACTACAAACAATAATGAACGTCTGCACGCGGGTATAGGACGTGATTTGACAGACGATGAACTCCAGGAGCCAAAAGGAATATAAAAATACATAATTTATATATCTGTATTTATTTAAATTGATTTTGTATTAACTTTTTTAGTATTGATTCCACGCTGTTGGCAAGGTAGTTCGTTGCTTTCAGTATTATGTTGAGTATGTATGTATTTATAATGAATTATTGCTTCCCAATTGGGCGACATTTATTTACATGTCAAGTGAATACATAACAACAACGAGAAATCAATAATCTTCAGCTGTATAGTACTATTATTCGCATTGGTAATAAGAATAAATTTAGAAAGTAAATATAGCAAACTACAATGTCTTCCTGATTGTAGACTGGCATTAATATTATGTTTTTAGTTGTAAAATTAGAAGAATAATGGAAAAAATCTCCTTGAGGTAATATTATTAATTCAGAATTTAATTTTAAAAGCTTCATAGTTATCTTTTAGAACCTAACCAAATATTTACAATGTTATCAACAGTAAATCTAATCAATTAGTATTCTAGCATCAAAAACATCAAGTCACCCACTCCAGAACTTAATTATCTTGTTATACTGACTATAATGATAGTTGCAGCAGTAATGACGAAATCGATAAACTTTCAATCTATTAACATTTTTAATGCAATCATTGACAAGATACACTTTTTCTGAATGTAAAAATAGTTTTATATAAATTAAATACCATATATTTATATAAATTAAAGCATTATATAAATTAAATACCAGGTAATTAATCCAAATAGTATCTATCACTTGTGTAATATTACCAGAAATAATTGATATTACGTGTAATTAAATGAAGTTTAATACACTTAATATTGAATATTTTATGATAATTAATTGAATACGTGCGTTACTGTACAGCTAAAATGTTGAAAAAAGTTTCAAATAGAATTTGAAGTTACGTAAGTTTGTGTAACATATACATTATAGCTGTATTGTAGATACATATGTAATTTTAGTTATCAGTTTTCATACCTGACTTTTATAAATAGATTCCCCGAATGTAGAACGCAAAATTGAAGGAGTATCAATCCCATGAACAATAATAAGGGTTCGGACGGATTTCAATCAATATCAATTACCTTCCCGACATTAAATTTTTATGACTTGTAGTAACGGAAATTTGATGCGAAATTTGGCAGTCTTGATTGGCATAAGGCTCGCTAGAATCCATTCGATGTAGCAATCAAGGTATTAAAAATATTATTATCATCCGCGTGATATGTCACAGTTTTTTGATAACCACGAGACCATGCTTTTACTTTCATTGCTGGTGCTGCAGGAACCAAAATTGACTGTTTAAATATACCGACTAGTCTTACTTTCTTTCTACCTCAATAATAACATGCAAATGTTATGTATAATGGAATCAAAGTAAGATAAATTACCTTTTTAGCTTCATTCAGCAGTTATGTGTCTGTATCAGAGAGTTGGATAGATGATGTACAGATACATATACTTATGAGATATGTATATTAGAAGTATATAAAGTGTCATCAGCTTTAGAATTTTTTTGACTGCTATATGTTAAGTGGATAGGTCAGAATTTCCTGAAGATTGGCTGAGGCGACTTTTGCCTGAATTGAAGAGGAAAAATGGAAGAACAATGCGATGGGATCTTATTGTTCAATCCATATAGCTGTGCATTTTGTATAAAAAGGTGGAACAAATGAGAAATGAAAGAATTGAGATAATTCAGTACAAGTAATCGATTATATATTATGGAAGTGCTTCCACTATTATATACAGCATCTTACCCTTACGGATAGTATTTTTTATTTCAATCTAAATTTTACTTGCCTCTTCTGTCTGGTCGACGGAGATTTACTTGGCTATTTTCATTTAAACTGGCTCTGATCGATTTCAAAGAGTCTTTAAAAGAAATATACATACTTTCAACCAAATTGCCTCTCTTTCGTTGACTTCTATTGCTTTAACTTCTAGGCAGTACGAGTCTTGTTGTAGTTCGCTCGTATACAGGATTGCCGTGTATGAAGGAAATGTCTCCAGAAAGAAAACGAAATCTATATACGCTTTCCCTTCTTCGTCTTTTGCAGTTCTTCTGTGAAAGCGATCTTCAAGGAAGATGCAACAAATATTTCACGGACCGAGTACTCCTGTAAACATATGTAAGTATTGCTACACATCTTAGATTCCTATGATAAAGTATCTCTGCTCTTGGGATATTGATGGTGCGTAGATATAATTGTATCTCCGGCATCTGTTGTAGATGTTGCTAAAATGGAGCTTCGAGAAGATGACATGGCATGTGTAGAGTGTATGTATATAGTGCGTGTACATAAAAGTTGAGCATCTAGATGTTTGAAGGTTTATATATGTATACAGTTAAGAGTGGGGTTCTCGTCTTTTCGTTCTTTATCATATAGAACGTGGATATGTACATCCATGGGGGAGAGGAGAGTAAATAGGAGAATTTTAGTAGACGGACTGATCAACGCATGGGGCATTCATAGTAGAATACCTTAATAATGTTATTTAACATGTTTTCCCCGTTTCGCTACCTTCCCTCCTTTGACGTATACACGTAAATCTAGGTGAAATCCAAGCCTGCTCTTAGTAGCTCCCCGGCTCATAAATCTATTTGGTTTTCATGGAAGTGTGCCTACTGAATTGTTTTCCATGAACACTTTCCACGTTCTAGTAGTCATTTAAACGCTTCACCACTTCATTCCTCCAAGAACTCGACCAGTTCGGCTAGACTATTCTTTATTGCTTCAAAACGTAGCCAATAACAAATCCGTTAACGAATCGTTTTACTTTCTTACTCTATATATAACACATATAATATACCTTCAGATGTTCTTCTTCCTAAATATTCCATGCAGATATACCCATCCGCTGTTTTTGAAAATGGACGTGCAAGGAAGAAACTCACTTTTCTCGAAAGAAGTAGTAGTTTCATATCTATTTTCCCTACTTGTACCTTTACTTATCTTAGTATTCAGAGGACTGCTCCAATAAAGGCCGATGTTGCACTCTGATCCTACGCGCAGCCCTATTTACTTTACACTTCCCTTCAGAAATGAAACGAGGAGGAAGAAACGTGAGCATTCCTATTCAATTAAGCATAAAAATTTAGTCAAACTCTACTCTCAAAAATTCCCTGTAAAGTTACATGCTTTTAGGTGGAACATCGCGAACCCAAGAGTTCATTTATTACCTCATTTCGCACTCTATAAATCATATTTTTCCCTTCCAGTCGGGACAGGAAGACCTTGGAGACAATAACTGTATAGTATGAGCCCATTGGAACGATACCGATGCAATCCGATACGAAGAAAGAGTTACAACTGACTAGTTTTTCATTAGGTTTTTTTTATTTCGAATTTTTTAAACACGGAGCTTATTTGTACATTTTCCTTTGATTAGATTAGTCATCTTGTTTTGCCTCTGATTTTTACCGTAATAAGGGTGTATTATATATGATAAATGATGATAACCAAATTTGAATTCAGATGAATAAATAGAATTGAATACAATGTACGTATGCACAATAATAAAGTAATTAGTATTACAATAGAATGACATTAAACGGTAAGTAGAGATTGGTAGCTTGCATCGAAAGCTCCTCGAAATAATCTTGGCTGAATGAATCTCATGGTATGACTTTCTGACATGGTAAATCGAGTACTAAACAGATACAAGAATTGATTTATTATTGGTGGTTTATGGTGGGTTTGAATATTCAATATCTGCGAAATCTCGCAAATTTACATTTTATGGTAGATTGTGTAAGCAACTACATAAAATAATATATTACATGTAACAATCAATGTCGCCAAATTCATTATGGACAAACAATGCATGTAAGTACATATAAATAGCAGGTCACAGACAGAATATGATTGAAACTCTGTTCTCTTGAGACACGTGAATCAGCAAACTTAAAAGAACAGGCACGTAGGATTTGGCAAAAGTTTTCTTTTCTATACTTGAGATTAATTTCGAGAGGGCCTCTCCTTTGAGCCGCATATTGCCATTCAATTTATTTCTTGGATCCTTGACAATAGGTATACTACTAATCACACTAAATGCATTTAAGTACACCAACATAATAATTTTTTTCGGTGACAGATAATGAATATTTATAAACGAAACACTATGTTATGTTCTCTAGTGTGTGTGTATTATTTAGATAATTATTTTAATACAATATTTTTCATCTTCTTAATAATATTAAACTTATACATAATAAAAATTGCAGTTTCAAAACTTATTGTTATTATATACAATATGTACGTCGTTTATTCTATACAGCATATTAAAATCTGTATAGAACTCCATCATTATTTAACAGTACAGAGTATCGCCGTGCAGGTTACTTCCACTATTCCTTGGATGCAACATTAAAAGGACAACCATAATAATTTGTTAATAGTTGCTGCATTAACTACATTCATAAATATACTGAAAACACAGCTACTCAGGTCTGTTCGACGCTTAAAGCAACTGCAGTATAGCTGTGATATGTTGTTTATGTATTACATATATATTGTTACCTTAAACTATGAAGTGTTATTACTACCCTTGTAGCTAGTCGTACAAACTACTATATAGGAACAAAATCGTTTAGAAGTCTACATTGAACACCGAAAAACGGAAACCGTTAGTTAGCCAACACCATAATCACATATCCCAATTTACTAAAAATAATACAGATATCAGTGCCAACCCCAACGTAAATACCTATACACATTATTAAGCGTTCTTAGTGTATCTCTTTAGATAAGATTAGCCCCTCTCCCCAATACCAATACATAGTACATAGAGAAATACAGTACCTTAGTAGGAATTTAAAATAAATATCAGAACTAATACTACAAAAATTTCTAGAGTCCCCAAACTGCTACACAAAGTGAAAACCCTTACAGAAATTCCCATTCACCTCGCAACTACAATGAAAACACCCTGCCCATCACCTCAATAAGTAATAACAGTCTTATACAAGGACAAATAATCTTCAATAAGATCATAAATAATAATAATTTAGAAAATGATAAAATTTCGAAAATATTGCGTTGTCATTATGGGTACATTAATCATGGTAAGTACACGGCATGTTGCATAAAATATACATGTACATGGCAATTTCTTGCAAGCTTTCACCTGCGGATACATAAAAAAAAGTGTGAATTCCAGGGACTTCCGTGACAACTTTTTACTTACAAAACTTGCTCGATTAGGATGATGCATCTAAAAGGCAATGCTTTCTATTTAGACTTGCAAGATATTTCCGAGCACTGAACACCAATTTCGGTACAAAGACATCGAACGCATGAACTTGACAATTCACGAATTACATCACCAATGTTGTACATCTTCCCATAGATATTACATCCGCTCAGCTTCAGTCCTAAATTGAATTCTGAGCCTGCTGGCCTCTTCGGGAGAGCAAAGGGAAAGGCAACGGCAGGTTTGAAGCCTATTTTATCCCGGTTATTGGGAATTACGGGTCTTGAATTTCCAGATATTGTTTTACTACCATTTGAATGCGTCGGAGGAGGACTTTTTGCAGGGGTAATAATTCCTAGAGGTTTCTGAGGAATTATGTATTTGGGTGGGGGAGTGCGATGATATAAATTACTTGCAGAGTTAGGCTTTTGATAATTAACATGGTCGTCAACAATCTCGGCGCTTTGCTCTTCAAAGCTGATTTCCTCCTCGTCCTCATCAGCATAAGTCATATCGCCTCCACTAACAGCTACCTCAAAATCAGGATGAGAATTCTGGGGTAATAAGTGATCCGGGTCTGGAGCATTATAATAACGGTGATGATGAGTTGCGACGGGAGGTGCGGAACTACTAGAAGCACTCTTCGCATTCCCATAACCGTACTTGTAGTAAGCCGAGTCCTGAATTCCAAATTTAGAGTAGGTTCTTGCTGGATTCCCATCAGACAATGTGGGCTGAGGTAAGGCTAGATGCTGTGTGGTGGTTACCTGAGTCACAGTGTCAACGTTAACTGTAGGAGAGGCAGGCTGCGGTACCACATTCTTGTCTCCAACTTTCGAATGATGCTCGTAATCATCCAAAACTTGACCAGGGAATGGACGTCTCGAACTCATTTCCAATTCCAATGAACCCCTTTGACTATCATCAGTAATGATGCCATTGCGATAGTAACCGTGATTGTACAAGCTGGTCGAAACCGGAACATCCATTATCGCATTTCGAAGGTCATCTTTAATTCCGGTCGTTGCAGAGGTCAGCGGTTCCACCGGTGGACTGGAAGCAGGAGCTTGACCTACTCCTGCGCTTGTGGCATTCGTATTATTCACTGCTGGATGGATATATCCTTTAGGTGGTGTAGGAGGAATCAGACTGATCTTTAGTGCATGGTTACCATATGCATCGTTTTCTACGGGAAGTGGATCTTGATATGGAACCGTATCATTGGATGGAGATACTACAGCATCCTCAACTCCAAAAGGGATAAAATGAACATTCTTGACTGTTGTTTGGATAGACTGGACGGCAGGATTTGGACTTGTAGCGGTGCTCGTCGTCGATGTTGGTAAAGGAGAAGTTTCCGTGCTTTCGACGTCCTGATTAATTACAATGGGACTAGTGGATGCCATGTCAGAGTCAGAGTCTTCACCCAATCCACTAATAATACTCGAGGAAGAATGAAGTACTTCAAGATCCTTCATGGAATTCTCCGCAGCTGTGTTTGTAACCCTTTCTTTCTCTTCTGTAGTCGTTAAGGATGATGATGCTGTCGTTGGGGCTATGGTGCTGACTGTGGTGCTAGAGTAAACGAAAGAAGGCGTGGAACCTGTGGGGTTCTTCCTCGATACCTCCTGCACTTCAGTAGATTCAGGACTGGCAGTTGAATTCGGTACATCAGACGCTTCATCTGATGATAGCTCGCTGGATCCCGCTTTTAACGAAATTGTCCTTATTTCTAGGTCGTTTTCTTCCGTCGGAGAAAAGTCAGAGTCAGATTCCATTTCCGAATTAGAACCGGATTGATCCGTCGTGTCTGTAATAAATGAAAATAAATATGGAGACCAAATGTTGTCACAAGATGTTTCTAAACATGTTTACAAAATTTTCTTACAAAGATACAACTACTAACACAGTAACCCACTTTGTTATAATCTCCCCTCACTGTTATTTTAGGTAGCAGTCGAGATTCAAATGCCAGGGCTTACTTTCCCCAATGCAGGAGAATTTAAGCTGGCGAATATTATGATCATAATCGATAATTTAAATCATACTTCAGCTTTCAATTTAACTACAGGTTCATGCCAAACCCTGTGATTGCGTGCGTACTGCTCCTTGTTTCCCTATAAGAAACAAGACAAGGAGAGAAGCGTATAGGAAAAGCAGACGTGAACAGAATTTGCTAGTTTGGCAAGGAAAATGCTTTTGAGAACTTTTGACAAATATGCCAATTATAAAACCCTGTCACTTACTATCAAACTCAAGTCTTCAAATGCATAATTAATGGGGCACGCTACCAACAAGGCAAAATTAATTGCCTGACATTGAATATAAAAATTGTCCATCTCTACGCTGTCTTATGTAGTATGTAGGAGCTCAGTCTGCTTTCAATCCGATCATTACGAACAGCTACTCAAATCACATATCATACCCCCTTGTGTTCTTGACAAACGTTCAACCATACATACATAACTGTATGTACACAATCCAGAAGAGAGACCTTATCTGTTACAACCTATCAAGGCAATTAATAAACGCTTGATGACATTGATCTCGAACAGCTTTAGTTGAGGTTGCAAACTCACGCACTCGAACAGCCTGGCAACTTCTATTAAGATGACTTACTGACGAGATCAAATTACAGTATCCGCGGCTAAGCCTGTCGAACGATTTCACTCTAATCATTTAGTTAAAAAATACAGACTGTGTAGTCCAAGAATGCCGGGGCTACATAGTGGTACTGATGTTTACCTGCTGGTTTTAATTAAAAATTAATTAAGAAACCACTATTTGCCATTAAATAAGCAACATAAAATAATGACATTAAAAGCATCACATACATATATCGTGCCTACCAGATAATTTAAATAAATGCGTCATGATTCCTACATTGTCATAAATCATATAAAATACAATTTAATTGCAGGAATAATGATGGCGTAATAGATTAAAAAGTACATGCATAGTAAGAAGAGAACCGTTTGGATTAAAATAAAACATCATTTTAAAATTCTGGGGTAAACCAACCTTCGTAAGGAAGACTGGAATCATGTTCATGGTCTGCGTGTTCTTCGTAACTGAGGGAGGAAGAGTCCTCTTTCTCATCATCTTCATACGACGTGGTAACCTTTTGCTGAAAGTCGTACTTGTCTTTGTTCCTTCGCTCTTCACGGCTTCCCTCAGCGGAAGGATTCTTCAACGAGATGACTTTTTCTCCACTAGAGATCGCGGTCGGACCAGCTAAACTCTTGGAAGTTGTCATTTTGTGACCAGACGGTTGTGGTAAATGTTCCGTCTTTTCCGTAGTCGTGGTAATAACACTGGCAGTAGATGCAATTGGGAAGGTAAAGCCACCGGCCGACAATGTTGTGACGACAGTCTCAGATTTCGAAGTTGAAATCTCCGTGGTAATCTCGTTGCTGTCTTTGCAGTCGTATCTATCTGGACAGCAATGTCCATCTTCGGTAATCGGGCGACAGCCCTCTAATGGCCTGTCACATTCTAGAGGACGACAACGGACCACACCACCCATGCAAAAACAAGTTTGACATGGATTAGTTTGGTTTTCGAGCTGGAGTGGCAGGACGGGCTCTCCCTCTGAGATTCTTTTCCCTTTAACCAGACAACCCTTGAGGAATGCTGGAACCGGCGTTGAACTTGGAGTTGTTTTCAAGACAGCCGTTGAGTTAGCTTCCTCTGTATGTAAAATCAGGAATAAAAACGTTAGTTCCTTACTTGTTTGTTTACATAAGATTAATCCTTGGGAATTATAAAGTTTGGAAATATTTTACCGTCCTTCATGACAAACCAGAACGGCTTAAGAAACTAAAAACGAACAATAAGAAATTCGACAAAGTCGGCAACTCACGGCAATCATAATTGGTTGGACAGCAAGCATAAGACCTAAATTTTGGTTTGCAGCCATTCATCGGAATCACACATTGTGGACTGGAGCATTTCATCTCGCCACGTATGCAGAAACAATAGGAACAGAGAGATGATGATCGCATGGCTGACCCCTCAGCATACACGGTTCCATCCAGAATACAGTAACCTATTTTGACATTGAAGACACATGATAATGAAATATTCATACACAATTTTTGAATATAAGTATCTCTAAACAAGGAAATACACACACAACCCAAATACTTATAACCTTAAGCTTGACAAAATTTCTGGTCACTATTATACTATTACTACTTATTTAAATGTTCGGAGTAACATCTGTTGTACATAGAGTATATTTAAATGTATCTACATAGATGGACTATTACGCGTATTTCTTCGAAAAATTAAAAAAATCTATGTAACAGATTAATATAGTAGCACTATAGCTTAAGCTCCTGACTGATCTTGAACACAATGTACGTTTACTTCATCGACACGACTACAAATGGAGTTTTTCCATTACGGATCCATTAAGCTAAATGCTTTGTATTACAAGTAAGCAAGCATGCCTATGAAATTACCAAATACCTAAAGATCACACATTCACATGAATGTCTCATCTGACTTCCCATCGTTTTGATTCTAATTACTTAGCTTGGCGACACTTCCCTTGCTGCTATATCGTCACTGTAGCTCACATTCATATAATACAGTTTAACTCCCACACGTGAAAAGGAAACTGATCTGTAACTTAAGTTTATATACATAATTTGTTTGAGTTGACGCTCGGTTGTCTGGGAGGCATTATAGTAGATAATCAAGAGAGTTTCAGTACGACAGCACGCTGTGCACAGTGTCGTCCTGTGGTCTTTGACATTCCAAATGTTTTACTTGAGAACCCATGTTTTCAAGTATTTAATTCTGATATACGCCCACTACAGCTAATAAATATTGAGTAGTGGGGGATGATATTACTTAAAACTCGGGTTCAAAACAATTTTAACATCTCGTTAACATTAAATTAAAAAAATTCGAATATATTTCACTAAACCCCTTTTAACAATCTGCCAAAAAACTTTTTTCATTGATAACGATGATGATTCATTTATAAAATGATGACTAGCAAAAACTAATGGCAAAAGTTATACATATAGTTTAATAAATTTAAAAATCGAATTCACTGTTAATGAAAATTGAAGTAGAAAATTAAGATTTGATATTAATGCACAAGTGGATGAGCCACGCTATATAATTTTTAGCCTGCAAAAAAAATTGAAGAATAAATAAAACATGGACTGAATTGAACTGACGTGTGACGCTATATATGCATACAGCTCTAAACTATCATGACATGAATGATTACCTTTTCCGTCAGTTGAGGTTGATGACAAGGAAGAATTTACTGCTGGAAGCTTCTGCTCACGGGATAATTTCCGATTTGACTCTGAAATATGTAAAACAATAACGGTAAGACAATACGTTAGATTTCAAATTAAATATTAATAGTAACGAGGGTGCTGTTCATCACATCATCATAAAGATTTCTTATTTTTCATCCCATCAGCATTGCCCATACCTATATTCAAAGAGGCTTTTGTGACTACAAACACCTTGATTAAAGTGCATTCATTCCACGTGTTGCTTGAAAGAATTGAAGACAAAGTCGCTTATGCTTCACAAAATTGCACCATGAATCAGCTTTCTAAATAAACACGACGTGAGCGTACTTCAATTTTCTATGAGATAGGTCAATACTCTGGGTTTTGTTATATTAATCTAATGTAAGTCTCGAAGAATTCTAAGTGCCTGTAATTAATTTCTCCCTACCTTTGTCTCTCACTGGTGGGTGCATGAATTTGTATTGTAAAGAATCAAGGCAAGGGTCAGGAATTAGCAATGGCGTGGACTAAGGACGTGATTTCGTAGATATTTATCATCTTTTGTTCATCATGACTTTATCTATAAGAGCTAAATATCTGTAGTTATCCGTAAGTACTTGTGGCAAAAGGGAAACGAATCCGCACGACGGACTTAATCACGGATTACAGGAATGAAAAACTGCGGAATAAAAACTTACTGAACATCCATCTTATTTGTATTACGTAAACAATTGTATAACTATTTCTAAATAGTATAATTTAAATGAAATTATATACATAACGAGGAATAACTATTACAATTTATTGAATCCATAATCTTCCCATTACATGAAAAGCAGCTTCAAATCATTGAGGAGAGCTTCGGTAATAAAATTCCGAAGATACAAATACCTTACAGGTATTTGTATTGTATTATACAACAAAATTTGTTACACTTTCCCCACAGGTCCTATAACTTATTGTGTTTGATTTGGAGCTCTGAATTAAAATCTTATTCAGGACTGTTGCACTCGAATATTGGATTATTACCAAGATAATTTTTAACAAATAACAAACTTCAATTATATAAATATTACCTATACAGATTTGTCGGACTCATTGGGAATTGGATTAGTTACCTATAATAACTTTAAAAGAATGGGCGGATTGACATCCAAAGGCTGTTAAAAACAAATGCTGTATATGTATATCTTTTATTATTCTCATTAAATTTTAAGTTTTAGATTTTGCTGTAGGTTTAACTAATGTGATTTTTCAGTTTGTTGCTCAAACTCCCCAAATCTGAGATGATCTTGCTTCATAACTTTACCTGGGGCACTGTGATACATTTCCATCAACACTGTTTCGCTTCGACGCTAAGAGATTGGCTGATATTGCAATTTGTAATACCTTTTTAGGATTAGTAAGCGAAGCACATATACACAAAACAATTGTAATAAAATTAAGGTGATGTGTTGCCACTATATGAGGAACAGAATAAGTAACTATACAGTTTTAAGGCAAATATCGTGATGATCGAAATCATAACGATTGGTTTAAGGTCGTTCATCTCGTCAATCACCACAAGGATCAATACCCGGTACAAGCGACTAACGACTAACAATCAGGGTGAGTGTGCATATAAAAGATGTGATACAATTACATATTTCTAGTGCAAAACAACGATTTTTCGATGCCGAAACTCTGATATACAAATTACATAACGTTTTGAGCATACAAATATTAATTCACTACATAATTTATCGAGGGTTTGGACTTTGGAGGTCAAGACCGAAAAAGTTTTAACTGGGAGAAGGAGAGAAAGACAGCGGGCCAAGGATGAAATTAATTACAGTATTTATGCTCATATTAAATTAGATAATACGAACGTTTACAAACTGACAACCCGGAAATCTATCCGGTTAATAGAGATAAAGACAAGCATAATAACAGTGGATATATTACATATTATTATCACATTTCAATTTAAACTGAAAACTGAGAAAAACTGTTTTTCCAATCTCCGACGAGTCTAATCGTACAGTCACCAATTTATGTCAATGAAAACCTGAAAATGCACCGCTACTTTACCAATCTGTTTGATTAATTATTTTTTTCGAAATTCAGCCAGGCTACATATTGTCGCTTAAAGGGCAAGAAGCTCTATACCTTCCAGACTCACCTTATATTATTTCTTGTTTTAATTGCCAAAGAACTTTGATAGCATACGAGTAGCAATAAAATTGCAATAATTATTTTCCAAATGGGTAAATCAGTCAGTGACAACCCCAGATATTTATTGATCCCTTGGGTCCTACTTCGTTCACTTCAATAAATTGCTGACTTTAAAACCGTTGAGAGAGTACGACATGGCGATAATAAAGTATAGTCAATAAAAATCAAGTAAAATCTAAATGTTCGGCAACAAAAGTTTTCAAATAAATACCTCCATGTATTTTCTGTACATGTGGTCTCGCCCTAATGAAATCGAAAATGCACATTTTCAATTATGAAAAGAATTTATATATTACAAAAGGACTGAGACGTACTAAGGAAGAGCTAACAGGCTCTTCGTTTAAAGTACCTATATAGCTACGTATTATGCTACATACACACTTAATTATTAAGTAATAAACTTACCGTAAACATGTTGGTTGCAAATAAGCTGTGCACAACACTTCTTGGCTTTATGAACGACTATACAGCCTGGAGGAGGTGGGACGGGGATTTCTGGACAGATCCTCAGTTTACAAACTACAGCAGCTTTGCACTCACACAGAAGACAAGGCTCTTCTGTCGGCACTTCTTCACCCAGGTCATAAACTGATCCGCGGTATCGGCACCCTGAAAGAGATAAAAGGAAACATGTATAAACGTTAGTATATGTAAGTATATGATCGGACGACCGACGAGTAATTACTTTGACTGATAATTAACCACCATAGTTATACGAGCCCTGACGTTATTTATCAGGAACGAGGAGCTTTAGTGGACTGAGGGTACTCATAATTTAGCGGAATCATCTTCTGTATGTACCTATATGTACTTCTAACAACTAACGGCACTGCATTTTTCAACTCTTGACACCCTTTGATATTATATTTCCTCTGTTAGGCTCTTCGTTTAAAAATCAGTCGCACAATTAGCTATAGGAAGTACAACAAAAAACCCACCATCTATACTACTCTAAAGGTCATGCTAACGGCTATTGATGGTATATAAATCTTACAGAATAATTTGATTCCCAAACTACCGAACTTCCACCTTCCCCCATAACAAGCATTTAATATACTGCTCTTGCACTTTGCAGATATCCCATTTAGTGTTCGTTTCCATTCGTAATTATCCGCTTGTTTTCTTTATAGATGTGAATGCATTTTTTGTCATTCCTCATCTAAAAAAGATTTGGGTCATTCTTTGACATAATGGGAATCTTATTCAAGTGTTTCTGAATTCCTGGTGTTCGCTGTTTAAAGTGGCGTAAAGTTTTGAATGAATTAATTCCGCAATAAATTACACGTATACTTACGCAATTTATGTATACGTTCGGATGTTTATGAAAGGACCCCCGTCATTCCTTGTGACATACCGTGGGAAGAAATACAGTGCCAATACTCCAACGAATATAAACAGGCACTTTACCGCTATACGTACATACTTATATATACCTAGGTAACTATATTCCAAACTCCTGTATACAGACATGCTAACAAGTGCCTTGATGGGAGACTCTACATACAAAAAGTGTTATTTGAATGTCATTTGCTCTTATGCAGCCCACTTCAATCGATGCAAATCTCCAGAGAACAACACTGATAATTTCCTATGCATCCTATCCCTATTCCCAGTATGTAGTCAATTGGAAATATAGATTTTTTGTATGATCGCTTCTTTAAGAAATCTGCATATCGGCCTCTGAGATCGCTGTGGATGTTTGATTTCCATCAAACTTTTGACGTAAATATTGAAGAACGGGTTTCTCTTTCATTTACATCGAGCAAATCCTATTTGTCTTTCGGTTATTGGCTGAGTGGAGATATGACACATGAATATTTAGCTTATGAACTATCAAAAAAATTCATACATAAGTATATATAATATATTATAAAATGCACATAAAAGTTACATATAATGTAATGTCATGTAATGCATATCAGCTTGAACAAAAACAAAGAATGCTATTTGGAATTTACCACTTTTATTACGAAAGAAAGAATTTGCAAAAGGAAGGAATCACGCGAACAACTACAGGTGTATAGCTTTAATGACCGCACGTAATATCATGATTCACAACTGAACTCTCGAATATAAAGAATTATTTTAATTCATAAAATGAGAAATACTTCCTCAATATAAAGTGTGGCTTCTGACTTCACCCGCTGCTGTCCTGTCATAACTTTTACAGTCACAATTGAACGACAATTTTAAGCGTTCCTCGACAGGAGTCCTGGTGTTATTATTCAAGATGGCATGTTTGAACAGAAGTATCCACATGAATTACATGTTTACGCTAAGCTACCGCTAATAACAATTAGCATATTTGCACCACGTGACTTCCTTCGTCAGTGGAAAAACTGTACCGTTTCCTCCGCGGGTTCCTCAATTCTCACGCCGCTCGAGGTGTTTTTACACCGTAAACTCTATAAACCTATATATTTGCATGTCGAAAACAAATTGATGTGTGATTCAGCCAACAATAAATAACATCCGAGTTTGAAATTTCGCAAACGGTTGTTAGTTTACAGCGGGTATTAATGTTACTAAGTTCGGAACTTCTATATAAGGTTCGTTATTGTATTGTTATAATATTTATTGCGTCAGTGCAAAAGGTTTATTGCATATCAAGTTCAGCAGTTTTTCTAAAGGGTTTTTAACCAGAAGTTCTCTGCAAAATGTTTGAAATATCTGGATAGATGACCTCTACAGTAATTATCCTTTCACATCATCAGACAGTCTATTCTTCATTCTGACTTATGCGAACAAGTCCAACTTACAGACAGAACATATAATTAAGCATTGGGTTAGTAGTTTCAGTTTCAGCAACTAAGATCCAAGGAAGATAGTAGAGTTCAGAGAGTCACAGGCATTGTGTCTATAGTTCGTGATTTTAAGGTATATAGTAATATATAGTGGAGGAAATCTGCTACATATGTTTATACACAGGAATTGAACTTCAGATATTTGTAAGGGAATTCTTTAGAGTAGAAATATGTGCAAAGAACTAAGAAATTGTGAGTAAATTGCCTCCAATGATTTGCTGTATATAGTAGATGTTGCGTAATGATAATTTTTGCGAAGGATTTTCACACGCTTGTAACGGCTGAAGTACCTTTGGTATACATACGTAATTATTGTGAGCATCCGCGTAACGTTTTGAACTTTCTGGAAATTGCACCTGTGAGGTGACCGTAAATTTCCTTTATAACTTTTAGCTTGAGTTGTTGGTGAGGTTTTTATTTATGTCCAGGCGCAACCTTTTCATTTATTCTTTTCGCCTTTTATAAGTTGTCGGCAGACGATAAGGCACAAGTTCAAGAAATGAATGAAGGAATTGCAAACATGTATTTTAGGCTTCAAAACATCGTCAATCCAGATGAGCAACTTGTCTAAATATGTATACACATTCAATTTGCACTACATACTCTCACCGCATATGCAATCTCTGACATACAGAGATTCATTTCAGGTGTAACAAGTGTTTGTACATCTAAACGTATTGTATTACATTCATTATATACATATCTGGACATACATATTATGCTTAATATGTACGTAGCAATTGGATGAAATCTACTTGCGATGAGAAAATCTCTATACTTTCGTGTAGATCAAAATGTTAAAGCTTTAAATTAACTACGCTTGTTAGCTCGGGCCAACATTTTACAACTCAATTCATAAACATAAACACTAACAAACAAATAAAATAGTTTGTGAGAATAAGAAACATCTTTCTACTCCTAATGAAACTAAGTACCCACAGATTGGGTATCTTTGTACTTATCAATTTCAATCTCTGCTGCATATTTGGACACCTCTTCTTAAGCATCTGCATCATACGTCTAAAACACTGATGTTGCACTAATAAGTGGCACTTTATTCGCCGGTCATCCCTTCATATTCAAGACACACAGATATGTGTGTTGTATATTATATCTGCACTTTTCAGATAAATACATCCAGTCTTCATGCATACTACAAATTGCAATCTACCTGTAGTTGTATACTACTCCTGAGATACTCTAATAATGTGGTTGATATAAATATGACAAACCTCATCCGTAAAAGCTGCTCATTCTGGGATGACGCGACACTGACAATGATCCTATATGGTGTATCGACAGTGTGAGAAAAAACTAGATTTGAACCGAACACTTACTTAGAATAAAAGAAGAAATGTTGTATTGAGCTGCTGGCACACCTCAAGAAAAATGTGAACAATAAAAGTCAACAAAACGGGTCTCTCGTCATGTCGTCATTTTGTTCACAGCTTTTCATTTTAAATCAATGTGGTTAAGAGGAAGCCAAGTTTTCTATCCCTCGAATCTTTCTCTGTATAGTGTTGTATACTTAGTTTTCAATGTTTCTTTATAGTGTGTTTCCAATGTTTCTTTATAGTGTGTTTCCAATGTTTTTTACAGTGTATTTCCAATGTATGCATTTTTCAATGTATCTCTACATAGTTTGCTTCCAATGTGTCTCTAAAGTTTGCTTTTATGTAAACTACTTCCACTGAGAGGGAAACAGTTGTAAATACATAATGAAATAGCAAGATTTATTGTTGAGTTTTAAAATTCAGTTACACTCACAACAAGGGTCAGGAAAGTTTGAGGCGCTATTAGCACAAAAATCCTCCAACCTAATAAAGAATTGGTTTCTTAATAGAAACTGGGATTAACTACACGCCTCGAAAAAAGCGAATTACTTACGTCGACTTAAGTAATTCAAATAAAATATATTAAATCCCTGAACATTACATTAACGTATGTCAGAGCAGTGGCAGGGTGCACACACAAAGAGCATTGTCCGTGGAGCATCAATTCAAGGAACATGTACATATGTATATGCTTATATCTATATGCTGTCAGTGCAAGTGCATTGTCTTTAATAATTACACGTCTCTCTCATGCGTACATATACAGTATTTGCTTATATTTATACCCAGACCTTCTCGTCATATACTAACGCACAAAGTATTTTCACACATAATAATACTTGAAAATGTAGTAGAAACTGCCACAACATACAACGTGGGTTTGGTGATAGCAATTATTTACTACAAAGGGACTCAGGAGTACAGTTAAACCGCTTGATACAATTATCTGCAACCTGAAAGCCAAGCTACAGACATTTTGCATTAGGACAGGTGCACCAGGGGAGTTTTGTGCCGCCTTTACCAAGTAGTTATCATAATGTTCTGGCTTTTTTAAAAAGTATGCGCTTAGCCTTTTTTTTAGTTTATTTAGGCTTCCCATTATCCACAAATAGAAATATCTAAACCGAATCCAAAAATGTGTGATAAGATCTCAATCCGCAGACGGACGGAAATAAAGAGAATGTTCCAATTTTGAATACAATGGTTTATAAAATTTGTTGAAATGATTTCTGGTAAAATAATCGAATACAGATGAGTGTTAAAATGTCAAAAGAATAAGCACACCTAAAATTGGTTACATTTTTGTCGGTTACATGATGGTTTCTCAAGGACCTACACCAGTGACTTCCTTCATTCCATACCGACGTCCTATTAAGTTTTGTCGGTAAAGATGAATCTCTTTCTATAATCATTCTAAATGATGCATATATGTATAAACCCATAAGGAAGGAGGCTCACAATGGCATTGTTGCAAGTTGACCGTGAAAATCACGACTGTCACAGTCCTACACAACTGAAAGGGTTCAAAGAGGCATAATTTGTCGGTACAGAGATTCAGTTCTTGGAAGATGAAGTAGTGGGGCAGAGTAAGAACTGACAGGGAGGATTGCATATGCAACACGTCAGATAACAAAAAAAAACGATTGCAGTGTACGTCAATTAATACATAAGATGGGACGGTATTGTAATTTACAATTTGTAAAGTAATAAGATCTAGACATAAAAGATTTAAGTAACATAATATAAAATGCTAAAAGCAATGCACTGCTTAGTTTGCTCCAAACTTTTGAGATCCTTTACCGCAGTCATATTTATTCTCAATTTTCGGAAAAGCTTTTGTAATTGACAACACCCAATAGCACTGGGATTCTTAGAAGACTTAGAAACTCAATTTAAATTTGTTATCATCATTTCCTCCATCTGATTGTCAGCTTCAGTGAAGTTACACCAAAGATAAGGGACCATAAAAATAATAGAATTGCTTCCTACAAATCCATTCGTTATCTTTGAACCACACGAAAGTAAAAATTACTTCTCACATAATATATACAAACAAGCTGTAGTATTTACTTAGTAACGGTGTGCCTCCACTTCCTGTAACATGCTCTGTAGCTGTATTGACACTTACAAATCCCTTTGTATGATGATGATCAGTGGCTTGGTGGAGAAAAACAAATATTTTCCTAAAATACTACACTATATGCAGCAGCTTACTTTGAGGATTTCCAAAAAATATGCCGAAGAACCACAGAAAATGCTTTAGAGACCGGAGGTATGCACAGAGGATTTTTATAACTTCCTAACCATGACATCCTAACCATGACAGTGACTTAGTTACATGAAAAGAATGCCAATTTAAGCCAAACAATCGATCGTAAAAGGACATTATTGTCAGGTTCCGCTCAAAAGGTCTGTACTGAAAACAGTACAAATGTGATGATTACCTTTGCAACTGTGCAAGTGAGGGAAGAGTATTTTCCTTACTTAACGCAATATTCATTCATATGGGTTTGCATAAGATGAGAGAGGAATGACGAGAAGATATTTTAGCGGTGGAGGTATATATATGGTGTTTATTCGAAAGGCCTGACACATTAGGGCGGGACAAAATGTTAATGCTTTATTTCAGCATTAACATGGCTCATTATTATTCAATTTCTTTAGATGAATACCTTTGTTTCCATTTTTGCAACGTCAGCTTGACGACTCTAATTTCCTCTGTATAACTATATAAGTTCCGGATAAGTTATGAGAAACCGGTTAATTCTCATCATGCTGAAAGCTCATTTTCGTGCTCCGGGGTAGTAAAATTCTCTATCTTTGGGTATTCACGATTTTTAAAAGATTTCCAAGGAGCATGACATGAGATAATGGTAATGAATTCAAACGGCGGACATACCCGATGGCGGAGAGGGTCCGACTGCAACCAAGGAATTATTCCCCACATCAGTCTCCATGTGTGTGATGGGACCTGAAGAACAAACAGATAGTTTAGCGTCATTATTTTATAATTAGATGGATCTTTAACTACATAATTCAACAGATTCAACATAATTCAATCATATCATCTCTATTATTTTCCCCTGAAGAAACCTGAACCTGCACAGTAATCAAGATGTTTCACGAATCGATGATATCGTGGACTTACAATGATGATACATTTTTATACCAGTACAGCCTGACAGTATTGGTCTGAGGCGGATAATATTTCCATTTATGACCTAGGCTTTACCTCACGCATGCAGAAAATTCATGCGAGAATCGTGTGAGCGGAAACACTCGATTATGAGCATGCCAATGATCTTTATTATTAACGAGTCAACAACAATGTTCGCAATAATGGCTGTGTGGGTGCATGCAGGCGGACTGTACATATAATGCTATCATCTATCATTCCTGGTCATAACCTAAGGTTATCAGCCATTCCGGCGGTATATGATCAATAGTTGTTACAATTTTACAGGTAGGAGGAAATTCATAAAACCAATCACAAAATTCCTTATACCTCAAGTTTTAGTCGATGTTCAAGTTTATAGTAAAATTCAGACATAGATTCTGATCAAGCAACAAATAATAATGATGGCTTTTATATTGCTCCTATTACATGGAGGTAATTGTTACATAAAATTTCTTCCGCTGGAAGCACTACATGCTTGTAGATAAAATTCTGATCAATGTAAACATTTATCAAGACATTTTTTTGCATCTCAAAATACTACGAATAAAGCAAGCCTATGGAGATTCTGAATATCGACGTGTAAATTTCTAGAACACAAGTAATATAAATTCCGCAATTTTACCAAAATTATTTTCGGATGGATTTAATATTGATAGATTCGTATTGAAGCTGAAATAACGCGGAAATTAAATCATACATACAGCACAATACAACAATAAAGGAGATTCAATTTTCCAGTTTGTTTATTTATCAATCAATTTAAAAAATTAAAAAATATTTTCAAAACTTCAAAAATAAAATAATGTTATGAATTATTCACGTTTGATTTAGTCCTGTCCACAAATCTGCCATTATAGGCAAGATTCTCTCAAAAATGAAAGAAATGATTATCAAAAATAACAAGGAATTTTAAATGTCGAGAATATTTTATTTCTACTTCTTCACTGTAATTAAGTACTGTTGGTTGACAGGCACAGACACTAATCCTATCTTCCCATAGCATCAGCTAATCGTAAATAAATCATAATGAAGCCGGTCTTTAAGGTTCTTTTATTATATGAGGAGTGGCTAATAGTAATTAATTAAAATTAATCCCCGTTTCACAATCTTTGAATCAATACATATGCTATTGTATCTACATATAAGCTGTAGAAATCCCATATACTTTTATGCATTATGTGCAACTGTATACATGAATATAAGTATTATATATGTATCTACACGTGTATCTACATGTCCCTATCATTGCAGATGATTTGGGATAGGAAAGTGATTTCAATTTTCTATCAACAATGTGAGTTCATCACAAATTAGCATCTTCATTGTGATGGCATATGTTCCTTTCTGGATGATCGAGTTATTGAATGGCATCCGTATATGTATAATGTAGTAATGTGCATCCCAACTGGATCAAGTTCAACTTGAGGCAAACGAGTCTTTGCGCGTGTTAACATGTGCACACACATGGATGAGCTCTTCAAGAACCAGAAAATTTTAATATCAGGTTACTTTGTATTTTTCTTGAATTGGGTCATCAATATTCATTTACTGGGATTTTACTGAAAGTTATGTTGTTTACACAGCCTGTCCCAATTCATCTCCAGCCCAGCTATTCAATCTTGTCATAATAATCCACAAAGATCAAAAGACATATTGCCAGTTAATAGAGATGATAAGAGGATGAATGCCAAACTAACAAAATGTTTAGCGCGTTGATGCACAAGATACATAAAGTATGCATGTAAATTAATTTATTTCAGTGTTGCAAAGTGTGCAATTAAATTATTATAGTTACACATATTGTAAATATATACAAAAAAATACTAAATTACAAAATATTAAATTTCAATAAATACGTTTTTACGATTTAATAATAATTTAAATGATTTTAAATAAATTTCACCAATTAACAACGACTTACCGGCTTGGCTAACTTGCAGGATATAGGCCTTTAGCACTAAAAGAATGCTTAATGACCATCGATGCTTAGCGTTTGAAATGTCAAACTTCATTGTGAGAGTCCTCCGAATAAGGTCCAAGTGAGAATGTTTTAATTCAGTTCAAAAGTTAGTGGTCACTATGTAGGAAAACACTGTTCACGGATAGTAAAGCCACTGGGTATTATCATGCAGCATTGGAGACATGTCCTGTCACAGTACCCATTGTGGTAAAATATTCAAGGCAAGGAACGTAAAGGAGGCTATAGATGGAAAGTTAAAGAACTGATCTTGAGACGAAATTAACACGTTGACAGGTGTGCACTTGACGGATTAAGCAAGAGCGGCCTAGACGTTCGCCGGGATCTTCCACTACTAATTGCTGCGTACTTATATATGCGACTCTGTCAATTTGCTTAACAAGCCTTGTCACCTACTTGTGTGCTATGGAATTTTCCTGGTAATGACTTTCCCGAAAACATGGGACAATAATAATAATTGTATCAGTTATTATTGTTGAAATTAACAAATGATAATAATCAACAAATAACAAGTATTTTAAAAGATGGTAAATGTGGTCTAATTATAGAACAATTTTTTCAAGTTCACCAGACTTCACAAACCGGCGTCTTTTACGATAATGTTACTATATAGCTATTGAAGCTGAAAACTGAATCTTCAGAATCTTGATATTACGCAATGACACATAAGAAGGTTACATGTGAACCTCAAAGGTTGGTGAAGTAACGACTTGGACTAAACGGCAAGGTGAATAATTTGGAAGACAGTGTGTTTCACCTGAAAAATAATGAATTATTCCTAAAAGACGGAGCTTAATAAGACTCAGCTGTAGGATTATGACTGACTTTAGTGTGTTACGTTATAGTACTGATATAACGTTGGGAACTTTTGAGGGACGGGATAAAGATCTTTGCACGCCAAAGCTCAACGACGACGACCGTAACATGTGAGGGTGAATTCCAGTCTCAAGTTTCAAAGCCACAGAACAGTGGTATTATATTCTATCAACAAGACAGCCACATCCATGAACAACTTCATAGCAAAAGTGTATATAGTTAGAAAAGGTAAAATTGTGTACAGACTTGGCTTTATTGTGTGGATGGGGTGTGCATACATACATACGGGAAGCAGACAACAAGGTGTGCGTAGCTGGTCTGTTGCCCATTAGGTACATATTACATATATATAGAAGCTGTACTCAAAGGTAAAACCAGCGTCTGGCTCTTTTGCCGTTCTTATTTCTATATACTCTAACATCAAGATTAGGTCTCATGTATAGAAATATGCAGGAGGCTTCTACGTCTTCAGAGTAGAAAAATCTTCAGTTACCTCCTTCCTTTCCTTTGGAACGCATTGTTTCTTGTAGCTCATCCGCTGACTTGTACGATATCTGAACTTTAGCTTCACCACTGGGTTCCTTACGACCACGTTGCCTTCCCTTCTTCATTTACTCAAACGTGCCTTACTTGTGAAGAGGACTTCCACGTCTTCTCTCAATACTTTATGCAACACAACAACAACAACAATCCTTTATGCAATATGTGCTCTACCTATATAGACATTTATAATTTACATATATGTATACTTCATATACTTCATATGATACTACAAACATAATGCTGATTATGCATATATACACTTTATATGTATAACCATCCAGAAACACCAGTGGTAAACTAATTAACGAATACCACACTATAGAGTTTGTTATCAAAAGCCCTTCTTCCTCCTATAAGGTACTTTACTACACTTTTGTTTGAACTCCTATATGGAAATGTTATGTCAAGCCCCACTGCTGATTTAGTGTTATCTACAATATACAAATGTACGTACATTCAACTACACCTGTCTCAAAGTGGGTTTTATTACACGTCCACGGTATTCTTCCCTCCTATTACCATAACGTTGTCGTTGTCACACACCGTTTAACCTCACACCATCAATGAAACTCTTTAGAACTATTACAGCGTCCTGTAAGCCTTCCCGTCCACCCCATAAAGACGCAGCTTATTAATTCAGATTTTATTCGCGCATTCCTCCAGACGATAAATTTCTTAGCAGTACACTGCCTTTTCTGGTGTAAACACATTTCGTTTGTGGTTTTTACACATGAAAGTTTTAGGACGCTATTTTTTTAATAACAGTATTGTGCTAAAAGTTTAATTTTTTTTAAAAACTTGTTACTTCAAGATTTATTCTTTTAAACGCGTAGCATCAAGTGTTTTTGTAAGAGTTTGTAGTATTTTTTTACATCTGAAGTAGTATTATGCGTTGTTTTTCTGAATGTCTAATATGTAACGCAAAACTTGCAGTATCACGTTTCTTAAAAATTTAGTAATAATTCCATGTTTATTTTTTGCTGTTCATTTAAATGAACAAGTTTTCTCTTTCCAAATCCTAAAAATGCAATGATATATTTATGTACATACGGTTCTCTGTTATGGATAATAAGACCTTTTATTAAAATTCCTGAGACCATCCATGTATCCGTAGCTGAATAAAATTCTTGATTTAACATGTAGCTAGAATGAGAAAATACTTCACGAAGTATATTTAAACACCGTTGTGGTTGCATTAATGGAAAAAAAGATTTCAAAGTTAGACATGAATTACCTAGAAAAGTTGAAGTAACAGACTGTACAGAGGGAGATTTTCTGCAAACTATGAAATGACCACCTAAGATGACTAATCTTGACCAAGGTATGGATTTCCCTTTCGGTGGTGTGGAGCATGAAACACATAATCTGCACTATAATCATAACAATGTCAGATTTAATGCCCCTGTGGTTGAGGAGTGTACATCAGAAATAACACTTGGATGATCATAAAATCCCCATCTCTCATTGCTATATACTTACACTCTTGAAGGTTGAGGCAAAACACCAAAAACTACTGTGCATGCAAGATGCAAATAATGATGATACATTTTATTGTGCCAGCTTTGGGAATACATTTTATATAGGCGATGCACTCACAAACAGTCTTCAACATCAATGAACAATGCAATATTTGTTCGGTAAGTCAATAATTTACATTTCCCCGTACATGTCAGTAATGATCGCAAGTAAATTCAAGATCACATAGTTAGTAGTTGAAAAAAAGTAATTCAGGATCACGAAAGGGACGCAGCCGTAATAATCAAATCGTTGTTGACCCTCCAGATGGGACATGAAAGGATCAGTATTAGTAGTAATTACAGTATTTTTAACCTCACGAAGGGACAAAAAACAATCAAAAGCACAAAGACACTTATATTGAATTGCAAGTCGGCATATCATCGTAAAAGTCAAACATGACATTGATCTTTAAAGTATGTAATTTTTCCATGCACTGCACAGTTATTTCGTTGGTCAGGTGGTGAGAATCCTTTGTAATTTATGAATACAAACGAGTGCTGACAGGCTGCCCTATTCTGCCTCTTCTACCACGCTGTAAGTTGTAGATAGTCAGCGTTTCTCCTGTGTAAATTCATCTTTACAACGATAAGTGAGCAGTGTCGCCTCTGTATATGTAATCCATCTATTCAATGTCTCTTCTAATGCAATACATCTATTTAGTTTCTTAATGCATCCATTCAGATGTCAAGTTGAAACAAAGCAACTGCCCTTGTTTGAACTGCAATTTCTCGAGAGGATAGGAAGTGGCTTTGGGGAAATAATAAATTGAAATCATTATTTAAAACATCAAAATTATTCATACGTTTCCCGGCTCCTCTTGTTCCGAGGAACGTCAGAAATGTGCACTCCGTCAGGCTTAATTGTTGAAAGTTACCTGTTCCGCACTCAAGTATTCAGAAAGACATAGCTAGGAGCCATATAGACAGTCCAATGCAAATGTAATTACATCGTTGAATTCTTATGAGTCAAAAAGATCACCTGTTGAAAGGTCTTTCATCTTTGCCAAAGTTTGTTTGCTAACAATGTCATGTCAGGTATGCGTGTGTCATGAATGAAGAAATGAACAAGTGGTAAATGAGGACATGTAAGATCATATAGTATTATTAGTTCAAATACATATGTATCCATGTAGCTCTGTCTCCCATCATTGTTTATCTGTGTTGGAAGAGAGCTCATGTAGCTGACCGCATATGCAAATCACTGTATGGATTTAATGGCTTTTCATTACAATTTACTAGTATACTAGACCTGTACAAGTTAAAGTCAGCAGGGCTGTTAATCAACTTATAATTTTATAAGTTGGCTCTTTACAGTTTTTTTAAGTTAGGGCTTTTGAGCAAAATGCTTTTCATATGTTGTTTTGATTTGAATTCTGATCTCTGAGGGAATATTGAATGATATATTGGACCTCTTATAATTTCTATATAACCCTTTCTCATCACGTAATAGCTGCTATAAAGTCACAAGTACTACGAACGATAATTACGCAAGGTAAGTACAAGCCCCAAAAGCAAAAGATCTGTTCAAATGGATAATTAAGGGCCTAATGAGTATCAATTATTATTGTACAAGTTTTCACTACATGGGACTACAGTTGTTAGATTACTACAATAGTACTTATCGTTGTCAGAAGTACCTTGTCGAGTTGTACGGCAATGTTATTATACCGGTGATTAAAAAGTGAGAATGAATCAACCCTCATAGGTTGGCTTATGAGTAACTTTCGCAATGTTTACAATGAGGAGCGATGCCAAAAATAAAATGAGAAAATATTATTTGCAATTTTTTTAACAAAAATATTTTATTAGTGACAGAAACTCGCTTTCTAAGAGCTCAAAGGATAATGTGAATACAAAAATATAAAGGGTGTGTACACTGTACATATTTATAATTAAACACAAATCATTGGAAGATTTTGGTCATCCTGCAGGGAAAACCTGCTTGTATTCAAAGGGATGATCGTAATACAAAATTCCAATCTTATAATGTTTTATAGGCGGGTACAATTAATTCATAGACACAACGTATTTAAATTGCTCCATTGATATACAGGAAATAACATAATATGATTTTTTTCATTACTGACAGTTCTTCTTCCTTTGGGATAAATCATGACACGTTGCCCATACAAATATTTTAGGATCGATATTAGTTTTCTCTACTCAGCAATCGCAGATGTTAAAGCTGGACTTGAGGTTTATATAGGTGAATGTGAAAGAATCCTTGGTACATATGATAACTCCAGGCTAGGAAACTTTTTGTACGTTGTACTTTTGAGTAGCCGACGCTTGATGATGGTATTTTGTGCCGGAGTGGTGTTTTAAAAGGATTCGATTTAGTAGTTCTTGCCAATGGAATCAATTTGTGATTCTAAGCTGGCGACAACGTCGGATGGAACGGCACCACCCAAAGCATTCTGGAGATCCACGCGGTCATTAGGTCCCAATTTGAAGTAAGCCACCTGTTAAGAGGTAACAACATGGAATTTACTCATCGTACAAATTTGAAAATGCTCAGGGTTCAGTTTGTATTGATCATATCCTTGTTATGAAGATATGAAAAAATACAACAAAAAATTAAGGGTCGAAATTTCCTTGTGAGGCATTCAATGAAAATGTTTGACTTAAAGATTCTACTACAAATTGTTAAGGTTTTTGTATAAATAAAGATTCTACATATATAAAGTCAAAGATACTTCATATGAACTCAAAGATTCTCCATACAAATCCAAAGATTGAATCTATAAACTCAATATATATATATATCTCACAAATAATATCTAAAAAGCGTAAGATATATGCCTTCTAAATCCGGAGATGATCTCTATCAACCCAAAATTTTCCGTACAAAGCATTATAGATGGATGGTTTGCAAGTGAAAAAACCAGTATAGCAACTTATTACAAGATAAGGAAAACGAACGAAAGGGAGAGTGATGGGAGATGCACTGAGGATCAGAAAATGGTCTTTTGTGCTGCACAGTATATTAATAATATAAGCTTACCTGGATACCGGGAGCGGTTTTGTCAACAACGGCATATGGAGGGAGCAATTGCATAGCTTGAGCTTGTCTGATGGCCTCGTCTAATTGTGGGAAAGGCATGGCGAAGGCTCCAACCAGGAGGGTGGCGAGGAGAGCGAGAATGATGACTGGACGCATCTGTGTTGAGAGTTAATAACAAATTAGAAACACATGTGAGGATTAATATTTAACAACTACAATATTACCCGTACCAAATCAATAGCTAAAAAGATTAACAATGAACCGTCTCTAATTTAAAATTTTTAATAATTATTTTTTATTAAACCTCCATTCTATCTATTATATTATTTAAAAAATAAAAACAAATTGCCGCAGTAGAACAAATCTTCCTGAAAAGTTTATTTTATTTATCGGAACTTAGATGAGCATACTCTGAGTATGTTGCTAATAACTTGGGGTATTTTCAAAAATGGATCCGTATAATTTTTGAAAAAGATGAGACAAAACTAAACAAAATTGACACTGTACACGCTGAAATATAAGTATTTTTTGTTTACTAGAACAACACAAAATTATATACAAAAAACTTATGAGTTACAGCAAGCTTCTGTGAAAAAGACTTAAAAAATTATTTAAAATTGACGAAGCCTTGTCAAAATGTATGTGAGTAAGACACAGGATAGAAACAAACCTTGGTAAATGTTTTCAAAATATTGAATGAGAATTTTGGGAACTGTTCAATTTGCTGCTCGGAGGACGACTACGAGAAATTTCATTGAGATTTCTGTTTTCACTCTGGTTTACATACGTGTGAGCTCCATGGGGATTTTTTTGCCGATGCTCATTCTCGCCATACCACTCAGCTTTCACCCTTTCCATATTTACTTCATAAAAAACTATTAACAATTACTATCTTTTGGGATTTTGCATACATGCGTGTGCTCCTCCTGTTCAATGCAGTACCTTTAGCACACTTGCCCTCTTATAGAGTATAAGTACCCACAACATTAGCCATTCACTACTAACTAGTATCGTATATGTTAAGTGTACACGAACCACTCAATCCATTGCTACTCAACACACCACCACACTCGACAAAGTACACACACTCTAAGTAGCAATATACGTGCATATAATCATTTAAATGCATGCATTTCTAGTAGCTTCTGTATTTACCCCCGTGTGTGTGTATGGGCAATTACGTATGAAAGTGGTACCTATGTTTGCAAACATCCTCATCCCGTCATATGGGAGATCGTATTGTACTTTTCCCCCTGGGGTCTACAACATCGCACCCATTGCCATGCGAAAGGTGATGAGAAAACTGAAGCTTGTTGCATGGGAGGAGATTTAGAGATTTATCTTTTTTTACCTGCAACACTCACTCACGAGCTGTGGGATCTCGACTCGTCATTATCGGGGAAATCAGCAGATAATACAGGTACAGGCTGGCGTTAATTAATCGTATAATCGCGAAAGTTCGTTACTCACTTGAAGCCTTTGGATGCACATCCGTACTGTTTGTTTTTAAATCTCTATTGTATGTATAGATAAACACTTTTATGTGGTGGCCGATGGACATTATACTGGAAGCCCAGAAGATTGCAATCTATTTCTGGTGCAGATATACTTTGTTTAGTGTAGCTGCAGTGTGGTTCTCATGCAGGTCAGCTATATAGGTGCATCGTAAATTTCATCAGGAGTTCACGCGCAAGACTTATTAATGCTTATGCATGTTCAGTACAACAATACTGAACACAACAATACTCGACAGCAGCCTCACATGTGTGAGTGATCCACTCTATTTGTGTATATATATACTTGTATATTGTAGTTGTCTACATGCTGGGTCATCATTGATGATAACATTCCAGTGTACATATATCTCACAAAGCCAAACACTGCATTGATGTGATGTTACTGACAGGGTTATTAGGCATGAATACTTGTCATTCATGCTCTTTGCCATTAACAATTCAATTTATTCTTCCAAACCGGACGACTATACTCCACAGTTTTCCAACGTTTTCTACTATCAGCCGGGCAGCGAGTGTGTATCGTGTGTGTATAAACATATGCTACAGCGTCAGTTCATAGCAGAGCCAGAACGCATAAATAGAGGGGTTTCTATTTTATCACTATGCGCATTCATCTACATAATCTGATTACACTTGAATAAGATGAAATTAAAAATAGTTTCAGTTTGAAAGCGTATATGTTTCAGTTTCTATATTTACAATGTCGTTCATAATAAATATTTTATATTTAGTGTGTTCTACTTGACATTCTAAAAGTATATTTAGTGTATCTCGTGTGCAGTATTTTACTATAGTACACGACATTCTTAGTGTATTCTAACTAAATTGCATATCCTATTGATATATATTCTCAAATTATCTTTAATATTCCCAACATAGCTATTTTGCATATAGCAACAACCATCACATGTTTCTATTGTTGACAGTATATTAAATTTCTATGCTGATGGTTCATCGAGTATTCTATTTCACATGGTTGAATTTATACCTCGTGTGTTCGTGCGTAAGCTGAAAATTCATTGACCGGACCCAGTTTCAGTATTATTATCATACGTTTGCATCTTCAAAGCAGAGCAGTTAGCCTATTTCGACGGAATTCCATCTGAATGCATACTCCGGCGGCCCCAGCATGAGAACAAAAAACGTAAATCTGATGTGTATATGGACACCAATTGTATTGTATGCAATATTAACTTTCTCATCTTTACAATTTAATTTAATTTATTTAATCTGCGCTAAAAAAAACTCTCCCTACAGCAAATTTCGAACCGTAGATTTTTGTTTTACAATTATCGCCATTAGCTATGTGTATTCTTCTCTCAGTAGCATTAGTAGCATGTTGAACCTATTGTGCTGTCCATGTATAATACATATACGGCTGGTGTGGTCACTGTTATACGTGGAAAATCGTTTATGAAAGAATTCGAGTAACACCTTTTGTTGCTAGTTTAGTATTACACCTGAGAATTCCTGAGAAAATGTACTATGTATGTAATTAGATAAATGCATACATGTGGATTCTATTTGTGAATGACCAAGTTTTTTAATGACCTTTAAGTTAATGGCGATGTTTTCCCCCAACTTACGTTCCAAATGTGCATTTCTAGATGTGGCATTTATTATAATTTTTATCTATAGCAAAAAGAAACTCGTGGATGAATAATTTATGATGATGTATTTTGCTCTTGGATTATTCTTTGATGTTTTCCTCTGGTCATTTGAACTCTGCAAATATACACTTTTGAGCTGTGTATGCATAGGTAATGGGAGTAATGCATTGTGATGCAAATGTGTATTGACATGAAAAGTGAAGGTATTTGAACAGGAGCAATTTACTCAGTCCATATAATTTATGAGTTTTGTGAATGGTGGCAATTGCCTTGCCTTGGGTCTTCTCTTCATCACTCTATGTGCTCACTCCACCCGTCAAATGTTCCTCACTCCTATATACTAGAGTACGACATTTCCCAAAATCACATTCATGATAAATGAACAAGTGACAATATGTATGTGATGTATTCCACAACTTCTCACAATTTCAAAAGTCCGTAAGCTATTTTTATGTATTTATTTCTCTGAATGCATTGCGATTCATAGTATGTACTAACTTTTGCCAGGCTTTAGTGTGGACATTTAATTTGCTCGGACAACTCTCTATACCAACTCAAACAACCTCAAGCCTTTTAGTTCTGGACGGTGAACTATTGGTTGGACATGTTAGTAGTGATTTATTTAGACAGCTAACTATACAATGATTGAATTTGGACAGGTACTCAAGTAATTAATTTTAGACAGCTACCCAGTAAAAATTAATTTTATAGGCAGGTAGCAACATACAATGTTATAACTCTAGTATGGAATGTTGCATAAGCGCGTTGTAAATTGGATTTAACGACTGGTTTGGATTGGGATGGACAACCTACTTACTCCATCGCCGTATTTTTTACAATTTTTTTATTCAAGTCCGTTACTCCCGACGCTTAAGAGATTCAATATTCTTTACATAAAATTCCATTAGTACAGATATCTCTTATTTTAAAACTACAATTGATGGTAGACACCGGCGACAAAAGTGAAATTCTGTGCACGCGGCGTCTGTCTGTCTGTCTGTGGGAGGATTGCGTTGCATTTTAAAGTTAACTGTCCGATGATTAGTGCAAGCGGTGATTTAGTGAGAAAGTTGTCGGATTGGAACCACATCTATGGTTTCCCTCTTTTTACAAGTTTTTGTTAAGTCGATTTTTTATAAAATGTGAGAATATTATATAAAAAAAGAAACCACCTTTGGCATTCACACTCTCGGGTCAAACCTTCAATGATCGTGTGATTTCAATGATCTTGATCGTGTTTATATGCTATTAAATTTACTGATATTTTTCCAGTTTGTATGCGCAATTACCACACGCCTGCATCCATTTAATGGCATTTACATACATTTAAAATGAAGATTTGCTTACTGACAACGGAAATTAGAAAAGAGGTGCAGGTATAAAAAAGAGCACAGTAAACAAATGCCACCGGAAAAAACTGATGGTCATAAAGAATGTGGATGAGAAATTCATACAGAGAATAATACGATTTAAATGTGACGACCCACACTTCTGCAAAACTGTGCTGCTGCGATTATAAACACACTTGCATAAATTGTGTATACAGCACATTTCGAGAAGGAACGGGTGCAAAACACGTTGATAGCACTTGGATGAGGATGAGATGAGATTATTAGGAACCATACAGGAATTCATGATGATAGACAATGTATACGCACTACCTAACCTGACGGCGGTACTCACACACAACACAAACTCACAGAAGCCAGAGAGACAGGAAACCACAAAAAATATCGAAAGTTGAAGTGAAAGTTTTTTTTCGTACATAAAATGATTGTTAGTTAGATTCAATAATAATAATTATTACAAGTATCCACACACTCATCACAGACGCATGTATATATAAGCAAATATAATCTGGCTCTTCTGAATTGTCATAGTCATGGTGTCATTTATGTTCCTACAATTCACAACCATTGGACAGTTTGATTTTCAATTAACGACTCATATGTTGAAAGATGGTGTTTTCCCTTGATATCGCTTCTCTTTTCAATCCTCTTATCTTCTTCAACTCCCCAACTCACAAATCACGATCCTGCTTTTCTAATCGAGAATTGTGAAGTACATACTTGCAGTGAGCACTATTTTCCATGGAAATAAGAGATATATGTTTGTGTTGGATTGGCAGGTTCAAACGCTGCTTGAGTACTAACTTGCAAGTTGCATCCTCACTATCAGTATATAGTAACACGTTAATAAAGTAGTATGTTTTAATATTCCAGTCGATGTTCCCAAGAATGAGGAACGCTTTCAACAACTTTTCATGAATTCAGCGAACACATATTTCAATCGAGAGAGTTTGAAACTTTGTACAAAAAACAACCGTTGTAATAGATGGATTCATATATCTACAAAGTGCAGAGAACTCCGCTATTTTCCAGGTGGAGAGTCTCAAGGTCTATGCAAGTTTTTTCTAAAATCTCTACTAAAGCTCAGATAGTCAATCTGTACCTATGTATATAGTGGAATGTTTTCATTTGATTCCTGAAAGGAGATACATCTCAGTATAGGGATGCTTTAACGGAAGAATGAACTATCAACTTACGATTTGTACGTTATATACAAGAATATGATAAGACGTGATCCATAAGCAAAAAGCAATATTATTATTTTCAGTTTACCAACATGTTGAGTGAGGTCCACAGGTGTACTGGCGATTATACTATACTTACTCACCACCTCTCAGCCAGCAGGATATTAACTTGGTTATGTACTTCTGGGCTGTGTGAATGTATGTAGATGATCTTGCTATGCGGTGCATTTCCTCAAAAGTTACATCAACTATGCATGCAGCATGTTGGAAGTTGTAGTATCTAGGGAAGATCCACCTAGAAAATTTATGGTTATGTCGCGAAAAGGCAAGAGACCATGCAACGGAGCCCATAAAGTGCAGTATGATTGACAACGTGTTGCACTTTAAGATAAATTAGTATTCCCTGCATATGGAAGAAGGCACTTGCACCGTGGAATAGTTCACGGTTGTCGAGTCAAGGAATTTTACATATATTATCCATTCATGCATGTGATTTTAAGTGCATATTAATTTCTGCAAGTTTACAATAGAGCTGTATAATTTGTTGACAAGCAATTATTTTGTGCTTTCGCTCCATGTGCAAATTTTGTTTACCCTCTCAGTGCTTATAACTTCAATATTTTAACTATAGGAAAAGTATCAAAACAACTTTCAACGCAATAAAATGAGCACGGCGTGAAACTGTTTAAACATAAATTTTATTTCATTTTGGCATTTTCTTTATAGAGGCACAGTTCAAGCCAAAACATGATTTATAAGCTATTACAATAGAATACATAACACGTATATATGTATGTACGTTACATACAATCCATTGGGAATCAGAATTTAGCAACTTACAACAATAACCTACAACTTATCGACATACGTTTACTTGAAAAATAAATGACAAAATTTTATTACAAATATCATAATATGCATCTAATTAATTTTCTTGGAACAAACTTATTACGTATTCGAGTATCATATTATACATATATATATATCTATACATTTGACATAATGACAAATTGACAAATATCGACGACTAACACAACAAAATATTGCATAGACTATGTAGTATGCAAATATAATATATAAATCAGGTAATTGCGTGGCTCAGAATACATTTTTTAATTATCATGGCACCCACCATAATATGAAAAATATATTTAGATTCTATATATATAAATAAATATCATTGCACATTATTTTTCACCCTTTTAAAAGTTATCCAACCCCAAAAAAACACCCTGTCACACCCGAAACCGTATATAGGATAAACAACCATATAGAACTTAAACGTCAGTAAAATCAAAAAGGTATTTACACAGAGTTTAGCACCAACACACACAGATTCAACTACAGTAGATACAAACCAGGTACATATGCAGTGACATCAAAATCCAAACGGAAAACTACCAGTTTAACTTGAATTTGACTGTACAGTCGAGCGGAAATACTAAAAATATTACCCAGATTTGAATTCAAACCATCCCCTCATTGAGAAAAGCTCTTTACCGATAATGACGTGCATCCAGCCAAAAATTCAATATTAAGATGTCAATGGCTCATATTCTAGCACAATTAAGTATATAAAATACAATCACGGAACAATGAACCCTTAAATATACCACACAGCACCTGCTACCTTATTCTTGAGTATCACCAAAATATCCAAAACAACTACTCCATATGTGAGCAAATAGAAACAGTTTCTCAGGAAACTACCATGTCGTTGAGTTTCTTCGTCTCATATTGTAATTTAATTTGTGTACATATATGGAGATACTACAGTTCATATAATTAAACGTAAGAAATGTAAAGATAAGCATGGTGCCAACCTTAAATAACATTGAAAATAAGGCAAGAAGAAACCAGTAGTACATAGATTGCAGAAATTAACATCATCTCATCAAAGTTGGGTAATTAAACAATTCTGTCTTTTAAATTAATTTCAAAACCTTGGTTACAAAATTTCACCACTTTGTGATCAAAATAAATCGCCAATGGATGACGTTTAATCAATGTAACAGCAACTTTAGAGCAGAAAAATCAGCGAGATTTTTGAAATTAATGCAAATTAAATTCATCGGCACTCAAGCTGCACAGTAATCACGGTAATAAAACTTATCCCCATCCAAAAAGTGAGTGCAGATATTTTCGCCTCATGAAAATTGTAGTAGATGGTAGAAACTACTGTATTGATGACAAAGTGGTTCCACCAGATATTATTGAAATACTCATCAGAGCTACACCCAACAAGCTTTTTATAATTTTGTAAAAGCTATCTTGAATGCGCGTAGTAATTTTTTGTAATATCGCTTAAGTATTATTGCACAAACAAAAAGTTCTGTAGTATCATTCATCTGTAAAAGCTACAGTTGCAAAATAGGATTTTCATGTCCGTTGAATATAAAACATGTTATACCTAATCATATTTCATTTAACATTTGTTGATTCTCATTGCATGAGAGCTCAGATCACAAATAACTTACATCAATAACTCACAATTTGCATGGAAATTCACATCAGTCGTATAAGAATATAACTTGATTTGATGTTGTTAATTTAGGGAGAGAAATTTGTCATGTCTATTTCAAAGGATTTCGAAAAGTCTGTACGTATGTAAAGGTGTACTGTCCGCACAAGTAAAATCAAATGTGAGACCTGCTCTAAAACGTAATGAATACAACGTAAGCATTGTCAACTTCCATCAATGGAAAGTAATTTACACATGAGTTCAGAAATTTTTGTCAAATTAAAATTTTGAGTTCCCCTTTGACAACTCCACGGAGCTGGAATAATTATATTTTTTAAACTATTTCGATTGGTCATGATAGTTAGAAATTTGACGTGTTTAATCTAAAATCAATAATTAAATACTGTATTATTAATTCCCTTACTAAAAACAGCATTACGATAACGGAGGGAATGGCTTCCAAGATATATAGGAATAGTAATGCATACTTTAATCTATACATAGGTACATGCAATGTACCTATCAGAACTTTATCTGAGAGAGATGCATACATACTTTATACAGAAATACTTTAACCCCTTTGTAGTTTATGAATAGAATGTATAAGTACTGAGGACTGACTGTAACGTATTCATTCAGTACTGATATATTCATTTTTTTGAAAAATTGATTACTGTTATTTAGCTATAACTATTACCAGAACAAAAACGGTCTTGTCGTGCCCCGCTTCTTGTGTTTAACTGTTGGATATGCTTTCTTTACTTTAGAGGGCTTAGACTCTTCCGTTGGAGTGGCACGAGGTCGACGAGATAAAGTTTTAAGGAACTGAGGAAGTCTCCTGACCCTGTTTATTGTCCTCCAGTACCAAGACTCATCAGCGCTATTTTCTTCTGTTTTCATTTCAGTTTGCAGGGGAAGATCATGTCGGAACTGAGCAATGTCGTCCGATATAGGATCAAGTTTTTTAAAGCCTTCAGGCAATGATACAGGTTGGTTGCTGCTTTTAACTTTCGTATCGTTTACTTTGGATTCAGGAGTGGTGGTGTCGTCCGCACTGTCATTTTGATCTACTTGTGCATTGGAAGTTACTGGAGCATCATCTGTTAAAATATCTGGCTGAACAGTGGTTTCAATATCCGAATCTGTCTTTTCTTTAAGTACTTCATCGCTCCTGATTAACAAATTAAAGCTTGTGGAACCAACATCATCGAAGGACTCAGGAATACCGGTTGTAACAATTGAAATGTCATCGTTTTGGTCTGGTACAATAGTAGATGCTGGAAGTGCATCATCCAATTTGGCAGAATTTTGTTGTGACAGGTCGTCGAACACTGGCGCAGAGCTATTAGAACTTTCGTCAGTACTGACTGGAGTAGTTTCTGGAGATAAATTGATACTTTTAATTGGAGAAACGTTTTCCGCTGATGATATAATTTCAATTCCCGAACGGAAGTCAGGTTGTTGTTTAATGGTTGTCACTTCCTCGTCATGTGGTGCATCATTTAACACTGTGGTAGCGTCGGAGGAAAAAGACTGAACTTTGTTTTCAGATATGTCATCATCCAGAATTTGCTGTTGTGGTAATCTTGTGGTTTCTTCAATTACATGACCGAGATGATGATGCCTTAGTAGAAGAGTTTCTGTAGTTGGCAATACCTGATCATCCTCATCTACCACTTTCTCATCTTTTAGTACGACCTCAGCGGTCTTTGCTGAGTCAGAATCACTCTCGCTATTACTTGGACTTGCACCAGTAATTCCTGCAACGTGTTGCGGCCGAGAAGTTGGTTCTTCCGTCAACTCTGCTGAATCCAAATCTATTCGCCCTTCTCCTAAGGTGCTTCCTACAGTTGTCAATTCAATGCTTAATCCATCCTGCAAGTCTTCGTTGGCTTTTCGATTGATTTCTGTGGTTTCACTCTGTTCTGCACCACTGCTAACAATACTCTCGTTTGATTTGACTATTAATCCAGGTTTAACCTCTCCTTGAGCTGTCTGGGTGGACACATTTTCAAATACCACGTCTACAGCTACTTCGTCGTTTAAATCATGTTGAACAGCCTTGGGTGAAACGGTAGTTCTTACAACATCATCACGCTCTGCAATTCCTAATTCAGTGACCGAGGCTACAGACAATCCCTCGGAGTTGTCTGGTCGTTCTTTGCTAACGTCACTAAAGATGGATGGATCCAACCTGTACTTTTCTGAGGAATCGTCTGAAACTTCGTTGACAGTCGACGGTTGTGTTGCACCCCCTTGGTCAGATAGAATAACTTTTTTATGCTGAAATGGTAAAGAAGTAGTACCCGATTCCCCATCATTCTGATCAGCGACAGTAGAAATGAAATCATGTGCAACCGCATAATTAGTTGTGGATTGTTCAACACTTTCTTGTTTATCATCTCCTGCATCATCATTGGCAACAGAGGATGAAGTTGTGGTAGCCACTTCTTCATTAACAATGACTGTGTGTGTTGATTTATTCACTTGTTCTGGCTTGACTACAGACTCCACCTCTTGTTGAGCAGCCTCGACACCAGAGTCAACAGTCGAATCACTCAGCAGCAGAATATCACTAAGCGACGCTTCGTTTTTGTTTTGCACAATGCTATCAACAGTTGTGATATCACTTTGATCAGCTAAAGGCTCAGCTGTTGTCAAAGGTCGTGATGGTACAGATTCTTCAGCTTTATCATTAGCAACAACACTTACTTCAGTAGCAGCCAAGTCGGAAATGTCGTCATTTGCAATACCCTCCGTTGCTACGTCCGAAATTGGTTCACTTCCATCGTCATTTACAACAGGTCGGAAGGTAGTAACATCATCAGCAACAGCATCTGCTATTGGTGCTACCTCAGTAACATCATCAAATGCTCCCGAAATTTTTGCAGTAGCTCCTTCATCATGTTGAACTTCACTAGCGGTCAATACAGATTGAGTGGAAGCGTCCCCGACATCTTCGCTTACGGCGGGAGCGTGTGCATCATCAAGCTGAATCTGAGAAGAAGAGGTTGTTCGTTCTTCGTCATTTTGTGGAACATCATCAGAAACAGGTTGAGAAGTTGTAACTACATCAGAAACTTCATCGGCTGCAATATCTGAATTACTCTCTTGTACCTCAGGTAAATTAGTAGGACTATGAGTAGCCGGAATATCTTCTACGATGCTAGAAGAAACGTCATCTTTTTGTGGGGTAGCTACTGAACTCTGAGCCGCTTGAGCTATCGAGGCTTGAGTAGTTTCGGCATCTTGAGAAGTGTCAACTTCTGGTAACGAATCACTGGACACAGCTTCGGTCTGTGTTTCAACTGATGCTGGTTCGGGTATGTCTGATGCCGGAATTTCCGTTGGTTTAACATCAATAGGTTCATCAGACTGAATTGGGCTTGATGTTGTAGGGACGGCGTAAGTATTTTCAGCAATGACGGATGGCTGGGTCTCTGGACGTTTGCTTTCATCAATAGGCTTTGTGTGTGACAAGATTTCTGGAAGTGCATTGTTGACGTCCACATCAGGTACAATAATTTCGTCATTTACTAATTTTGGTGGTTCCAGTACTAAAGAGGGTTTTGGAGGAACAACCCCAGGTTGTACATCATTCAGAACAATTTCGGTTTGGCTTTCGACCTCCGGATTACGGGGTGGCTGTAATTCCACACTTGGGACAGGAATGCTAGAGGTTGACTCTTGAACCAGAGACGTGCTGCCTTGTTGAGTAGAAGTTAATATTTCCTGTGGTGTTTCAGTAACGACATCATCGTGAGCAGACGTAGCCACTTCTACAATATTTTCTACAATAGGGTTCTGGTCAGCTTGAGAAGCCACGGCAGATTGACTAGTAGTCTCCTCTTGCGATGGGGAATCTCCCAAAACCGGAACAACGATTGACTCCGTGGATGTGGACAAAGTTGGTGCTAAATTTATGGACTCAGTTTCGGAGGCTTCAATAGAAACTGATGTAGGTGTAACCACCGTCGTGCTAATGGTTACAGACTCCAAAATCTCGGTTGGCTGATCATTTTTCACATCATCAAACTCTGTAGACGACGATGGCTCAACCAAAGTCGATTGAATGGAAGGAGAAACTTGCTCGATTGTAGTTGATAAATTAGGTGTTTGAGTTTCTTCCACAGGAGGTGTTTCTTGCGAAGTGACGGTGGAGGCTTCTATACTAGACGCTACAGATTCGACGGTAGAAAATACAACTGTCTCAGTGTGGGATGGTTGTATAACAATTGTTGGTCGTATGTCATGGGGTACAATAGACGAGCTCAAATCATTGGAAGGTACAGTACTTTGAGAAACTTCAAGTAATTTTTCCGGTTGCGAGTCAGGTATTAAATTAATAATTGGAGAATCCGAAATCAGAGCTGGACTTTCACTGGATACAACCGGAGTTTCAGAGGGTATTACAGGAACTGGAGCATCTACTATAGTGTTTGATATAACACGATTAACTGGTTCAACATCATTTTGACCTTTTTCTGGTTCTACAGATGCCACAGGACTTTCAGGGGATGAAGATGGAACCACATCATTTTGACCTTTTTCTGGTTCTACAGATGCCACAGAACTTTCAGGGGATGACGATGGAACTACGTCATTTTGAACTTTCTCTGGTTCCGCTGGTACCACGGGACTTTCAGGGGACGAAGATGGAACTACATCATTTGTTGGTTCAGGTACTGCCGGAATTGATGAAGTTTCAATCACTTGTTTAGCAGGTGGAGAAGTTGAAGCTGGTTCAGCATTTAAGTTTGACTCCTGCGCTGGCTCTACAGATGCCGCTGTGCTTGACGACGCCGGAATCGTTGCAACGGTCGTAGTAATTTTTTCAGTAGTAGACTCAGTCAGAATATTAAGTTCCGACGATGAAGGTACAGCAGTGGTGCTCCAGTTAAACCAACCAGCCGTGCTACTTAACGTGGTTGAAGTAGTTTCTGGGAACGGACGGATTGGTCCAGGATCTAAGAGTACATATAGTGGTATGGCTTGATTAAACCTGGCTCTCAACTTCGTAATACTCAAAAGGATTTAAGAAATTTAAAGTTAGTAACATACGCCTTGGTGGTGGACAGTGGTCATACAATGGACAACATCTGTTCTCAATGTAACGCGGTTGACAATCGCTTCTCCAGTAGCAATCAATTACAGCACAGATGACATCTCCACCTTGACAGTAGCAAACTTCACATGGATTGTTATTGTCCAAAATCTTCTCTCCATTTTGATAGATTTTTCCATCCTTCTCGCATTCTGAAAGCGCAAAATATATTGGTACTTATTTATTTGGTATTCCTTATAAGCATCTACTTCTGTATTTACATATTTACTCTATACAGCATCACAATCAATAACTATTTATAGACTTAAGGAGATTAAGCAATAGTGGATAGAGCTTAGTTATGTAAACGGCTTACATACATACAACTTACAACCGCTACAAGAATCCAACTCACTAAATTAAAAACTGAACATAAATGAAGATATATAACGCAATACAATGGAACAGACAAAAATATCAATGACCGACAAGTGATAGTAGAGTGATGTGGTGTAATAGTTTCATTGCCCACACATACACCAAACACCACAGTTTCATTTTGAAGATCCGTTGGACAGTATGTATCTACTTAAGAGGATAGAGTAAGTGATTTCCATGAAGAAGTGTCAGTTACCACGTAACGTGACAAGCAAAAAAATGCTGAGCAAAAACTGTTTATTTAATACACTAGCCTATTGTTGCGAGGGAAGGCCCGGAAGTAAATCAGGCGATTTGATTAGGATGATTTGTAGGGAAGACGATAAAAAGAATCAAGAGTTTGCCTTAGGGATGGTCATTCAACTACGTCGTTGGACTCCACATATCTGTTCAACGTTCATTCTTAACCATTTCACAACATAATACCTAAATCGACTAAACTTCATGGGCTTTCAAGCCTTTAGTTACAGGGATGTTCATACACTTGACCGGTAACTGGGCATTCTCTGTACTGTAGAGGCAAACGAAGAAATAAGGAAGATTATAAAGGAGTATGAGTGCCACAATATGAGAAACTTTTTTCTAGTCGAAGACGGACGGCGGCGCCGAAGAAGAAGAAGAAGAAGAAAAGGAGAAGAGAGACCGGCATCTAATGCCAATACGGCCACAGGCATTCTCACTCGTATCCATTCACAGAGCTCTCCCTCTCTCTCCCTGTACATAATAATGCTTTCACGCAACCATGTACAGCAACGTCCTTCTATACTTATATATATGTACATGTGCTTCCGTCGCCCTTTGCCTAGGACGGGCTCTAACAGAACGTGGATTGCCTGTAAAAGTCATAAATATGGAAGAGGTGACTTGAACATGGTGTTCCTAGCTTCGTTTACGATTAGCTCCTGGCAGACCAGGTCATGATAGCCTGTGCTACAATGATTCGGAAACATTTGTTGGTTCAAATATCCACATATGGTATTTTTTCACCCTTGTTGCGAATCATACCTTGAATTCAAATCCAAATGAGGCCACCCATTATTATCCGGCAGAACGCTCATTGATATAATGTAACAAAAGCTGAATGAGTTATGCCAGGCCATAGGACAAACTTTGGTAATTGCTCCGATCCCAGAATCATAAACTGATCTAGTATTCTGACACATATCTAGAGTATATTTTATTTGAATCTTTTTGTATAAACTTTTTTGCATAAAATATCCTAAAAGTTTAAAACCGCCTGGAGTACGCGGAACTTCTGGAATCATAGGCTTGCTCCTAGCACCGATGTCACGTAAGAGCTTATTTATATCGATAAGTGGATCAAATTGGAATTTCCAGGCTAATTCATGTCAAATATTCCCTATTTTACAACCTGCTAGCTCACTTTTGTAGACTGACTAAGTAAAATAAAATTTCCAAAATCGGAAAAAGAATAAGAGTGTGAAACTTGCTTTACCCAGAATTCAAATTTAGATATCTAATTGGTAGGAAAATACAGTTAATTACATTCCATTTAGCTTTTCTTAAGTGGATTCTTGATAAGTGTGACGCTCTACAAGAAAGCCTTTCTTCAGCTTCTAAAATTTCAAAGTACATACAGATATAGCTAAGGCTACTACAAACTATATGCAAGGATATCGATCCGAAGGCAAAGTATGCCATTGATGATCTTGGAGAATCAGAAGGCTTTCGAGATACATTTTGTCATCCGAGTAAGGGATCAACTACAGCGATTTTTGGAAAGTTATAATGTAATCATTTTCAATTCCGTACAGGGATGACTCACTCTACATACATGCTGGGAAATTGAACTGGAACCTACGACGTGAGATATAGTAGAGTCACTTGTATCGGTATAGAATTCGACATCCAATTCGCTCATCAAATAAAAATAAATACACAAAGATAATAATATAACTTAATTATAACCAAAATTCAATTAAATTCTCCACACATATCAAATGAATGCCATAGTAGAACGAAGAATTCGAGAATTCTTGGACAATTGGTTCCCACAATAATTAGTAGTTGTGCAAAGGGATGCTTTAATACATAGGCCTACCTACGTCAATAGAAATTGATCCCGTGAACATTCGCGTCATGTTTATGTATGTATCAGTGTAATAGAAGTAGCATCCTTTGAGAAGAATTTTTGGCAAAAAACCTCCCTCTTATTACTTCATGATATACGTATATTGACAAAACACCGCCTACATAAAATGCATCTGCCAAAACTTCCTGATAACTGCATGTGCATAAAGACAAATTACTCAAATTGTACATACGTACATACTAATATACCAAACCAAACATGCACATAAATCATTTCAAAATTGAATATAGTTTGTTAAAAGAGATAAGATCTGTCTAGTAAAGTAATCAAATCCTCGCGGAGGCTCTTTTAATTACTTATAGACACGGATACCCTCACGAGCACATTAACACAAAACCTAAATAATAAAAACAAACCCTTGTTGCAGCAAAATCGCAGCTCTATGACCAAATGTATGAACTTACCCAAAAGGTACAAATGCTCAACTTAAAAAGTAACTGAAGATTTGGGGCAACTTAATTAGGAATGCTCTTGCAAAGTACCTAAGTACTTATGATTAAGAAAATAATTTAAAATATTTTAACACGGCCGGTGAAACTATAAAATAAACGAAGAAAGCCAACTTGAAGGACAAGTGCAGTATCATATCGTGTAATATACACGCAAACAAAAACTGAATGTTGAAGCTTTTTCTATACAAATAAGGGAGTATTCACAATCTCCAGCCTAGAATTGAAGTATACAACACTCAAAACTTACTGTCAAGGGCAACATGAAATGTAATTAAGCGGAGAAGTTCGCAGACTTCGTACGGAGAAAACTATTTGTTTAGGAATACAAATAGTATGTGCCTAACTAACTCAGAGATCCTTCGACCTTGCAGCTTTTAAAGTCATCAAATGGATTACACAAAATATTTACGACTTCTATTTACTTCTGTGTAAAACTTTGCCATAATCAACAGTACAATCGGGTTAAGTACGTTGGATTTTAATATCCTATTTGTAACAAAATCCGCGACAAAAAAAATCCTTCACGTATTGAATCTATCAGAAGGTGGAAAGGTTATTTCCAAAATCAATTTAACAGTCATTATCTCGAGAAAATTAGGTATTTCGGAACCCAAATATTATTAATAATATTACGGAAAACGCCCAGACTAGTGCGTATTTGCAGGATATCAAGGTCAGTCACAGTATCTTTATTTCATTGAATGCATGCATTTTGCTGATTCTATATAATTTGTTTGTCCCTAACCACGCTGCTAACTCCATAATCCACGAGTCAGAATAATAAGAATAATTTAATAGAATTTTTTGTGGACGATGGAAATCCGCATATTTATCAACGGATCCAAAATTTCTTTGCCAGTTTATCTACGAAATGGGTTTGAATGGTTTCCTGGAATGAAATACTGAAGGTCTGTAAGCCTGGCCGCCAAAAGGATACAGCCGTTTTATTCAGTGAACATAATGTAACCGGTCTCATAAAAATTTCAACTCGATGTCGCGCGGCAAGCAACAACCGTTGTGGCTCTAGGGTTTAACATAGTCTATAGTCGGTAAATGATGTCCAAGGAACTGCGGGCAGCGGAAGTTTCAGTTATGCAAAGAAGCGATAAATGAGTATAAAATGAATATACTATATACGTACCACATTGGTATTCAGGACAACACTGGTTAGATCTTTTCAAAGCTTTACATCCTGGACGGTACTCGCAGCTAATTATAGTGCAGGCAAAACCGGGTGGTCTGCAAATACAGTGCTCGCATGGTGATGAAGTTGGAATGGAGTCCCCGTCCTCATAGGTCACTGAGTCAATGGAACATACTGTAGAGAGAAAGAGCAATAGTTTATTCACGTTAATTTCATCCATGACTTACTTTTGGCCTAATCTAGTCACCCTTTACTTGTATAGAATGTACCCTTATTCGGATTCGGGTGATGATGACAACTATTATACACTCCTTATATCCACCCATTACATACACTATTATATACTACATATACTATACATATACACATACATATACACTCTTCGCACTTCTTGGAAATCGGTTCGGTTTAAGAATAACCGTCACCACAATCCTCCATGTCCCACATGGGGGATCTCTATTATTATATAAACTAATAGAACATCTTCCTGGTTGAGTTTTATTTACTTATCAACACAACTTAACTGATTAATATTATTTCTTTATAACTTTCAGCCTTCAAGAAAACTTTATTATCCAAAGCCAACTGCTGTAAATCTACCTATAGATACATGAGGGTTTTTCAAAGATATAATATTAATGGATACATACATACAAGATACCCAAATGACATTAGTTAGCACAAATAATATTTAATTTTAATACAATTTGAAGCTATAATACTTCACCATTAGTGTTATAACTCTAATGTATTTAACAAATAAAATCTGTGCGTATAGAAGAATTTGTAAGAGAGAGAGAGAGAGACGACAGATACTGTGGATTTTATCCTAATCCTGAAATTGACTTCCTACGTATTCGGAATACAATAACATAGTTAACTTACCAGGAAATAGGGGTAATTTGTTTTCAATACCGATAAAATTATATGATAATTTTGAATATATCCGTCCCTAATAATCAAACCAGGGATAATGAGTCAATATGGACTGCGGACGGCAATAAAATCGCATAAACTGAACTCTGTATTACGTACCTCTTTGTTCGTTGCCGTAGGTATCGTTCTGAACAGTAATATAGACATTTTCACTTATCCCCACTTGCCGGTTAATAGGATCTATAAAACAAATAAAATTTATGAGTACAATTAGTTATCACGATATTAAACAACATTTCAATTTGCATTTCCTGTTCTATAAGTTATATGACATTATGAAACTACTGTGTGTATGAATTGTATACGTGTGACATGACCGTTCATTTGCTTCAAACTCACTAAACACGGTTCTATACCTACGCGCCACGTTACTTGAATTACAAAACCACGTTTGTCCATATTTACTTGGCTAACGTTCATGTTGGATTTCGAAGTTTGTGTATAAGAAGACTAAGCATATGTAATGTCATGACGTCAGTGAAAGAAACTTCGAATAAAAAGCGAAATTAGCTATAAAGAATTACAGGTTGGTAAGTGCTTTATCAACAATCAATTAACATGCTTCTTTACAGGTGCATGTGTGATATACACATAAATAAGATATGAGAGATGAGACTAATGTGAATGTTTATGTGAGGCGATGCAGTAGAGGTGTGTTTGAGTAATATATAAATACGAATAAAGATAATTCGTTGACGAAGTATCTCAAAAAGTACAGTTTTCAGTGTTTTGAATATAGAAAGAGTACATTTTGTTGCTCCATTGTTATGTTATGTTATGTTATGTTATGTTATGTTATGTTATGTTATGTTATGTTATGTTATGTTATGTGATCTTATGTTATCTTATGTTTTAGGTGTGGGAGCCACACAAGTTTATTGTATTTAAGATCAAGATACCATTATATAAGATGGATCTATTTCAGACAAAAATTAAACAATAATAATTGAAATCGATTCTATGAAAACGAAAGCATGAAAAAAGAACTGTTTAGTAACCGTGATTTACTGTATCTATATATAGTAAACAAAGAACAACACATAATTCGCTTTGCACGTATCTTCATTGTCCAATATTTAAACGACATAATCCTTTCTATGCCAGCTCTGCATACATGTTTAGTTGCAAAGGTTTTGCTTTCATTTTCATTTCTTATGTCATATAGATACTGTTACTATGTAGGGAATGGGACTATCTATAGGTATAGAATGGTACACAGGACACAGGTAACCTTAATTCTTTTGAAGTTATGTAGTAGTAGCATAAATAATTACACAAATCCAAAATATAAAACTTGTGCATGCGCCTGATGTATACGATTGTATACTGTCACAGATGTGAAAAACTTTTATTTACATACGAATTACGAAAAAGAGTTCATCAGCAGGGAATCTTCACTGATTGTGAGATGCTGTAACGTTTTATGAGGTAAATGGTTTCATTTGATCCTGCTCGTTTTTCATCTTCACTGCAGTGAGGATTCAATCAAGTATGCAAAACAAACACTGTGTAATTTGATACGGACGGAGGCAATCTAAGACCTGTTGTATTTTTTAGATTACATCTCAGAGTAAGTATTAAATAGGTGAATAACTTTCGATAAAATTGCAATGTATCAATATCACGATTGTGACCAGAAAAGTGCATTAAGAAAGGCATTTTTTGAGTTCATCCTCCTAACCTGCTTGCAGTGTTTCTCGCTTAGCTTATAATAAGTGGGAAAAAAAGAAGTAGCGATAGTACTTTTTCTAAAAATAGGTTCTTGTTTATGTTTGTGTGCATCAATGCAAGCTACGAAGATTTATACTGAAGTGTGACCTCTTTCAGCAACGAGATTGCTAAAAGCAGACAAATTTGGGAAATGTGATGTGTGACATCTTCATATAAATGCATTATATATGTATTATTATTGAATATTTCGTACATACGAACAATAAATATTTCAAATACAAAAAAAATCATAAATGGTAGAATCTTTGCAATGCATTCATTACACGACCATTACTTTTACTTTCCTATTTTTTACTGCACTTATTGGCTGTGAATTTTTTGTGTAATGCAAAGTAACAATAATGATTGTATATACATATGTTTACACTCGCTAAACTGGAACTGATGCACAATCGAAGGGCAATGTTTGACCAACCCATACTATTTCATGCATGGATGGAGATGATAATGACGTTTTCAGTATTTCCTTCCAAACAAATTAAATACAAAGGTACATAAACATTGAGGGTGAATACTACGGAACGGACTTAAGAGATCCTCATTTTAATCCTCATAACAATACGTCACGTCCTCTGTTATGTTAATCCCACAAACAACTACACATTTTAATACTTTACACAAATGTTCCTAGACTTATACAAACTCATTCGTAAGAATATTTGTGAAAAGCATTATTTAGTATATACATAACCTTATAATGTATATGTCCGTGATAAATAACGAACCTCTTTCACAGCCAGCTATGTACTTAAACATAAATTCAAATGCGACAGAATTAATCTTGCTGTATAAAAAATATTCACGAATGTTTATAATAATTTAAGTAGAAACTTACTTGAGTTTGACGAGAGAACACAAATTACAATTACGAGGGCTGAAGTGATCCAAATTCGGTCCAGAAGACCGCCTAAACCGATTGCCCCCACCCTCCCGAGTCTTCTCATGTCTCTGTAAGAAAGCGAATGAAAAAATTGTATATAACGGGATTAAATTAAAATTATTTGCAACCCTGTAGGAGACCCATCGAATAAAAGTTGTCGGGAATCCATCGAATATAAGACGTGGGGAACCAAGCGAATATAACTTATTATAGGGAATCAAATGAATTAAACATATGTAGGGAACCAATCGAGTATCTGTAAAACATTGCGGATAACCAATCGAATGAAATAGTGTAGGGAACCACATAAACAACATTTGCAGTCAATAAACAAAAGTTTTGGAAGAGCCTCATAAAATTAAAGCAACAAACACATCCACTCGACGTGACATAGGAAGGAGCAGGTGTGCAAAAGTGAAGTCCAGTAAATACATAAAATGCAATGTAATTTAATCCCTGGTCTGATGGTCTCCCAGACCAGTTCATCTAGCCTGTTTGAGTTGTCATCTCTCACAAAATTTCCATTTCCTAGGTCAAGAAATATAACTTTTAGCTTTGGCGTTATCATGGGACATCCCAGCGACTTAACATAAAAAACGGCGACACCACAGACGTGTAATGATGCTTCCGCTGGTGGAGACCAGACGGAATCCTTATGAATGTAAATACGTTTCCAGTTAGGAACTACATGAAACATCTACTCATAATTGTTATTACATTAGAAAAGGTCAGCGTCCTGTACCCCCTTGTTCATGGATAGCTTATTAAAATATAATCCTTCAGTATAAATTTTTTGTACCACATACAAGGGAAGAGAAGATCTACAGAGAAAAAAAACTTGTATGGCGACAAGATCAAATAAACTTTTATTGAAGTGGTCATATAGTATTTTCGTTCTGAAGCTAAACTTCATATGTTTCTAAACTCTAACGGTATGACATTGTCACATGCTGATTGAACTTTAGAAGATATACACACACAAACTACTTAAATGAAAAGTTGGTGTTTCCGATTAATACAGGGAACTCGCACCTTCACTTCTGAAACGACGGCAGATAAAATATATGCAATATAGAGGTAATGAACATTCCGCAACTTAATATTCAAATTTTGACTAAAGCTGCAGTAAAACATTATGAAGCGAACTTTTTTAAGTCCTCCCACGTTTACCCCTGATATGCATTCTCATTTCCAGTCAAGCCCCCTGAAATTAAAAAAATCTCGACGGAACTTATGAGAGACAAAATAATGGCAGAAAGGATCATTTTAGATGCAATTGTTGAGCAGCCTGAGTGGTAACAACATGGGGTTTAATTAAAAATTCTCGACGAATCCATAAAGAAATACAGCGTCAGTTGAGCTCGGAATGTATGATTTTGCCGACATTTTAATTCAATCTGAAATATTATGAATGCTGAAACCCCGTGTAAATTTATGCGTCTATATGGGCAATTTTCACAATGTGTGTATATATAAAATATTATAATTTTAATATAATGCAATGAATTATGAAATCCGAACTTGTTATGCATGACTGTTTTATGATTCCCAGCAAGTTCCGTTTTAATTGTTGGGTATTCAAGCGAGTATTTGTTTCATGATTTTCCTGATTCAAACAATTCATTCGAATGTTCGAACTTTTATGTGCAAAGGTCGAATTTTAGGTGTGTACACCCTTGGCTCACAAGAAAGAGCTGCGGAAGAGTTTCTTTAATCAAATAATATATAATATTATTCATAATATGAATTTTCAGATTCAAGTATTATAAATCCTTTCCAATAGTTTATGAATGATTTACAGTTACGCGTTGTTCGACGCTTCGTTAAGTTATGCATACATACCGTAGTATACAATTGACGAAATCAACGCTTCCCCTTCCTGTTCCATCCTTCACTTATTATTGTTGTAAGATTAAAAGGTATAGCATGACTTCCAACCCTGTTGTTATGAACTTGGTAATTTAGACTTGGACGGGAGTATTAGATCCCAATTGGAATCTTGACCTGTTTGAACTATTGCATGCCTTCAGAATTTTCCGTACTAAACCTCAATCATGATGAGCAAAACTTTCATTTTAGTTGTTCACGCTGTCAATTTTACGTGCACACAACGACGTTTACACTTAATACCTCCTGCTCATCTGCACAACAAAAACCAGCACCGATTCTCTCACACGTTGAAACCTCACCGCTCATTACAAAAGGTGCTTGGACCTCAATTAAGCAGTAATAGGAAAGGCAGGTCCTCGTGCAGAAGCAAATATTTCCATACAGAATTACGAACCAAACCAAACTATTTTTTTCCAGGGATATTAAGCGTATTAATGTGAATCACAATCAGTGGCTGCAGGAGGATTTTTCACATTTACTTTTCGAATAACCTTAACCACGTCTTCGTTCACCTGTAAAACTTCGTTTTGTAATAATAAAGCTTCATTCATTTGGAGAGCGTTCATTTACTTGCATTTGAGTTACTATATACTTCAATTTGTAACCACTCATGATCTTTCAGCACCAGTCTACTATATACCACTCTGTCCTTTCGCTCTACATCACTCTCACCATTTTTTGAAGCATAAAGAACACAAGCACAGACGTTTAGTTTACATAATAAAAATGTGGATGCTCGCTCGGACTTGTTCATTTTAAGGTCAAATTCCAGGTTAAGAAAAGTAAGCCTACTTGCACTTTTGATCGCCGTAAGTGTTTGTAAATAATAGAGCGAGAGCAGAGAAAATAAGGGAGCAGCGCATTAGTGCAGTGGCAAAAAACAATCTATGCGTTTTGTCGGCAAAAGCAGAATGTACCTGGATTTAGTTGAAATCTTCTATGTTTTTATTGCTTTGTTTTCAGAATGTATTTGTATGTGACGAATGTATTTGCATAATATTATAATATAATAGTAACAATATGCAAAATTGAGTTATACATTTGTGCAAATTGCTATAAAAAATGAGACCATAGTGATAAGCACGGGTTCACGGAAATGGCAAGAATTGTTATTAATTTTGAACTTTAATGCGTTATGACCCCTTGGGAATAGGTTTTGTGGAGAGAAGGAATTTGTTTACTTACACCATTGGGTGCTCTTGAGTAAATCTACGTGAGTAAAATCTAATAATACGTAAGTAAATTTTTTTTCCATTCCAGTCCAACTCTTCATGCAACAATCTCATGAACTTCCTACACGCAGCGTTTTCCCTGGCAAGAACAACAACAAGAGATGAACAGCAATAGGTTAATAAAGTGGAAGATTCGCGTGTATGTAATTTTATGATAATTGTAGATACTTGTCTCAGTGGAGGCTGCTTGGATTTACTCTCAACATCAAGGGTTCTAGAGTATATAGGTATACATAGCTACTCAAGCTACTCAAGGTAAGGGGTTCTACAGTATATGTAGCTACTCAAGGTAAAGGGTTCTATAGTATATGTAGCTACTCATGGTAAAGGGTTCTATGTATAGCTACTCAAGGTAAAGGGTTCTATGTATAGCTACTCAAGGTAAACTGTTGTATAGTAGCTATTCAAGGTAAAGGGCGAAGTGCATGTACATTTTACGGACTACTGGAGAAAATTACACTCCTCGTGGTCATTTCTTCACAGTTGCACACAGCCAACCACTTTCCACGGTTCTGGGGGTCGTATGTACTTGTACATACAAATATGTATACTACATTACGTTGAGACGATGATGCTCATTTTCAGTGGTTGTTCTCACTTTTAAAGTCGTCATTGAATTGTATGTACAAAAATCTTTCACCGCATCGCTTGTTTAGTACTCATTCCTAAAGGGCATGAACAGAATGATTCGCTTTAACAATAAAATTATCAGCTTTAACGTATACTAGCAAACAAACATACTTGTATGAAGAGTACGTTTATTTTTCTGCGGTGATAATAGATTTGTTGGGATTGATCGCATGCCATTTATACCGTAAAAGCAACTATATAGACGACTACTACCAAGAAGTAAGATACCCATAACTACTATAGCAAGACTACTGCCCACACTGCCCAGCATCTAACAAGAGCACAACATCGAGTAACAAGAGCAAAACAACAACTAGTCTTGAATAGCTGACAAGGATGTGCACGTTGTTGTTCCATTATAAATAGAGCTCGCATTGAATTTTTGCAAAAGTTGAGCTCCTCGCTCTAACGGTCTAATCTATTCACTGTTATTCTTTCACGAAGCTGTAAGTCTTCTTTTTTAAACTCGTCCTATCTATAAACGTGTTAGCGATCTTGCTTATGAATATTCATTGAAGCTACAGCATTATGAAATGAATCGAAAACCGTATTGAAACTACATACAACAGTACTAATTGAGTCGGCCATACAGTATGAATTGTGACGGCTTCAGCACGATTGAGTCGGTAAACAGCATGACTTGTGTGTCGACTACACAGTAATAATTTAAGTCGGTTACATATTATAAATTAATAAGTCGACCAGATTTGTTCCTGCTGCAATATTTACTATTAACAGCAGTATGATTTGTTCCGTTGGTTTTTCCATCGGAGGTGACATAATCATGGGAAGGATAACAACATACATATATGCAAAAGGAATCGAATAAAGACTCGAATAAAGAATATGTAAGTAATTAAAAAGAAACTTGCAAATTGTACTATACTAAAGCCGTCGGTTTGGTCTTACAGACCCTAAATTATGTCTAATTGATGTTGCCAATTTGATTTTCAGTTTCATTAAACCTTGCAAGTGTGCTCGGGTGACTTCCATTGAATGCACATGTGAGTATACACATAAGTCATTGCTACGTGAATGAATTTCAGGTCTGTTCGCTTCGATAGCGAATGAGCACTATAGTATTACAATCTGAAATGCACTCTTTGTCTTGTCGAGCATTTAGGTTGAACCATATAGAGATTTCCAGGTCTCATAGAATCTTCGCCATTTTCACACTGTAAACTTCCTTTATAATGCCACACAGTTGTTTCCGTTGTCACATCATCTGGTCAACTGTATAGTAGATACTGTGGCTTTCAAGAGCTCCAGAACAACTACAGACTAAATGCTCTCATACTTTAAGACGAAGGGAAAACGTCAAGTGAATAAGAGGAGATTCAAGTAATTTACGTCTGACTGCTTTCCATTAGGGACAAATGAATTTCATTTTCACACGCACGGCCAATCAAACTTGCAAACACGACGTATTATGGTACTAATACATTTTACAAAAGCAGTCTGTTGTATCCCTTTTCACGTAATTGTAATTCTGAGTGCATGTGTGCTTGGATTGTATTAAATCCTTGCGATTTCTTCCTCATCCGCGTCTCAAAAGATACTCTCCCTGCATGTGTTTCTGAGTGTCGCCAACCGGCGAAGCTTTTTTGAATATTTTTGTTTTAATTGGGAAAGCGTTAATTTTTCTATTTATATTTTTTCCAACTATTATTCTGTCCACTGTTGTACATTTTATTTGTGTACATACAATTTTATTACAGCAGTAGGTTATGTAAACTTGTATCTGTATAATCATGCCTGATTATATGCTTTTTATTTTTAGATCAAAATTTGATTTTTTAATTTATAAAATTAAAGAATCGTTCGTAAATAATAATTTAAAAAATAATCGTTCGTAAATAATAATTTAAATAATACTTTAGTAAACAAGTAATTCACTTAATGCACATTATTTAACACAGAAGAATTTGCATAATAAATTATAACTTAATCCAAGTTTTATTAACAGGAAATAAAAACTTAAAAAATACAATAAAATTAAAAACCCCTTTTGATCTCAAATTGGGAGTAATTTACTATTTAAGATGCATGGAAACGGAGCAGCAATTATTGCCTGCTTATCAACTATTCACGATTGCTTGGGAGGAGAAAGAAAATTGCGACAGAAATTGTTGTGCATAGTAAAAAGACATTTCTGAGGTCAACATGGTGCATAATTGCTCACATTATTTACTTCACAGTACCAACATGTCTGGAGGAATGAACGTGTGCTTTATACAATTATAGTGAATTATAAGTCGCTTTACTGTTCTTCCTGCCAAAGTTGATTCAGGCGTAGGGGAATGTGAGAAGAGTTGCAGAATTACATAATAACAGCGAGAGATAACTAAAGCGAAGGATGAGAGAGAAAGATGCGACGAAAGGAAAGGAGACGAGGATCGAATAAACTAGCTGAATCTGTCGGAGCTTACATGTGTGACTCGCCTAAGAATTTTTTGGCTGGATAGTAATTATGATTTAATTGCGGGAGGTAGAGCACCACAGTATCCCTGCACTTTATCCTCACACACGAGGATCTTCCATATAGTTGCAGTGAACATCTTGGACATAAGCATATAGGTGCGGTTGGATCTGCTCCTAGGTGTATTACATATACACAACCTCCCATGCTATACGACAACACTCTGACAAAATCGCTTGATTATCACGCCTTGCTCTCCTCAACCTACTGATTCCAGTTTTTACGCCTATTACTTCCCCGAGTACACATCTTATTTTAAATGGATTTTTTGGACATCAAATGAAAACTTAGGGCTAACTAAAGCCGCAAATAACTGTTGTCCCATTACTCTTTGGCAAAGTTATGGCCTCATGCGTAAGTAACAACATAGGGAAATACTACACAAGGTGCGAGTGTCCTTTAAAATCTACTGAAGCTCTTATGTAATAACTCCACTGTATGACAAGATATAACCGCAAAAAATGCAAGCACAGTACTCTTTTTCTTCCACAACTGTACATTCGTACTTTCTTATAAAGTACTTCCAAGCAAAGCTAATGACTGGAAAACAAGCCAACTATGTTTTTTTTATCTCATGTTCACACATTCCGGACCACGCGTGAAGCGAATTATTTTGTGTGCGAAATCTAAGTAGATTATAGCAAGGGTAGATGTGGAGTAATCCAAAAAAACATGGAGTGTAAAATAAAAGAAATTGATGAAATGCAAAACTAGAAAAAATATTCACTTAAATTGTAAATAATGTGAGAAATATAAATAAGGAATAGAGTGATACGTTGTGATTATTTGATAATATCCACAATTGCAACTGAATAGAAATAATTAAAAAATAATGTTAGAAAATATAAATAACAAGATAAGTAAAATAACATAACATAGCGGAGAAACCGGGTGAACCAAAATAAAAAGAAAATAACACAAAAGGGGTGACTTACCAAAATGTTAAGAAAATCACAATGCTAGCAAGCAAATCCTTGAATGTCCAAAATAAATGAGGCGGATTGGAAAAATATGTAGCAACTTAAAAAAACTTAAATTGTCAACAATCAAAAATTGGATATTGTGGATATTAAAATTGTGGATATTATTTTTCTGGCCAAATGCTTTGGAGCCGGGATTAAGGTGAACGGACTGGAATGGAATGCACTTTTGTATCAAAATGTTTCCTTGTCCGTGTTCCTTTCTTTCTCGTGTATTTATATATAATACAGGAACTTTTCTGCCGCTCCTGGTGTATGTTTTCTTGCTGGTAATGATGAGACAGTTCGTAATATTACACCACCGTTCTTCTTCTTCGTCTTTTATGAGTCCTCAGCCTTCTGTGTCTCTCAGCGTGCTGCCTAGTGTAGTAAATAAAATTGAAGGAATCAGCAGAAGAAGAACCTGCAGCTGCTCAAGTGGTTACAACTGGGCTCAGATGCTAAGTGAGAAGCCAGACTGTTCTTATGCGAAAAACCTCTTCTTTACCTGTGCTTTTTTTTCGGGGAAAACACCCAGGGGCTAACTATAGAGACGAGCCTCTCAGCGAGCAATAAGCATAGTCAACAATCTGCTAATATAATCAGATGGACTCTTGATCAGGTCTTACCGTATACTCATCCACGCCATACGCACCATAAGTACATTATAAGAGCCTCAACACCATCCGCATTTGATTCCCTTCGATATTTGCGTTCGTATAGTTTATGAGATTGTGTGTGTGCTTGCAGGTACCGAATCAAGTCTCAGGATCTTTCGTAAATCCAATGACCACGACAACCACGAATGTAAATATATAAAATGTTTGTTAAACAACGTTACCCTGCAATATCCACAGTGATTTACAACCATTTCCCTCATAGTCCACCTGCTCCAACTTGCATATTATTCTCTTATGTATTTCTCTCGATCTCGAACTGTGCTTGTATCTTCACAGTGTGAAAAAGTGAGAGAGAGAGAGAGATACCCAACGATCCTTGAATCTGTAGCTCATCAATGATCCTCAGTTCAGCACTTGGCAGTGGTTGAATTAGTAGTAGTTGCAGAAGGTAAAGTTTAGAGCAGAGCATAACTTCCTAACCACAATCATAATAATATTTATTGCGTTGTTGCAGGTACTCTCAATCAGTATCAGAAGACTATTAAGTCGTTCACTGACAGCAACAGCGGTTGGGAATTCTCAGCGGAATTATACTAACACTGAGAAAGTATCTAAGCAATACTTTCGATACATATAAGGCGTATAGGCAGATGTTATGGTTGTTGTTGTTGATGCCTCCGAATAGCACACAGATCATTGCCATGATCCTCAGGTTCCCTTCGGTTGATAAAACCTACGGAACAAAGATACAATGAAGGTGAAATGAAGATTATATTATTATGTACTTACTGCACTGGAGGTACGGAGCCTATGTATTTTGAAATATTTGAACTAGTAAATGTTAAATGGGAAGTACGCGGAGGCATCTTCTTGAACATGTCTATAAACCATATATGTACGTTTGTATATCTGAATGCGTATATAAGTATTTATGTATAAGTATTTATGTATAAGTATTTATGTATAAGTATTTATGTTTTAATATAGCATTGCGTACTTTGAAGATTGTATATATGTAGGTTGTATACTGTACTATACATCTTCATTTCAGTATAGCATACATATGTGAGAAGCTACGTAGTGTGTATCTATGGGTTATGCCAATTCCTGTATATGAATAGAGTGATTCATGTTACTAGAGGATAGTTCCTCTGCCATTTCAATCACCTTTCACTGAATTAAATATATTCAGAAGGCACTTCAACTATGCAAAAGAGAACAAGTTTATTCGTGTCTGATCCATGGAGATTTTCTTTTCCCACTACTGTCGACATTTTCGGTAGATGAATTCTTATTCTTATTTATCCAGGAATCGGTCCTTCCCACCCGCGTAGCTTCCGTCCTTGTCTCTTCGTCACACAGAGCAAAGACGAGGCTAAAATCCGGCTGAAGAGCAAACCTGGAGGGAAGTGTCAAGGTGACAGGATTGACGATGACGACAAGACGACGACATTAACAGCACATCTATTGTCGTGGCTGGTGACATTGTACCAATACAACGCATGTGTATGTAATGCCTACCTGCTGAACGGTAGCGGACTTTCTAAGTGACTTGACAAGATTCAGCGGATCTGATTTGCATTGTAAAATAAAATTCTATCGTTCCGGCTCCGTAGACTTCAACAAGACAATATTATCTGGAATCAATGCTTTCTGTAGATATACTATAGCACACACTAGTGGAAATATGTATACGTGGGTGACATGAAGTGGTTCAACCATTCATCTTATGGCCACTACATCTCTTTCTTTCTTCCCTCCTTTATCTCCTCTCTTTCAGTCGTCCCGAATTTTTTCCATTTTAACTCCTCATGCCATGCATCAAATGTTCTATTCAAGCTCAATGTTTACGTTTTGTGTACTTGGACTATCACCGAGGTAACATCCTTGTGTATTCCTTGTGCAATATAATCACTGTATATTCCTTGTGTAATACTGTCGCTCAGTGTGTAAAATAGTCCTCATGTATAAAATAATGCATGAGTATTCATCGTATGTACAATTCACACATATGTGTACGATGATGCGAATGTTCTACTTTGACGGCTCTTAAATGGAAATAATACTTTACACACATGTTTTTTAAGAATGTTCGGTCTGTCAAGGGCTTCGTAGGTATCGTGGTACTCCTCTATGTAGGCGTGTTTAAAATTTGATGCTAAAATTCCGTAATCTGAAGTCCCACACGTGGTCCTACTAGTGAGAGAATATACTATGCAACTATGCAACGTATTTTTTTTGTAAGTATATGTTTGACAACACATGTTAGTTGCTGTTTCCAACACGGGTATCGCCATTCACCAATTTTTTTTTTACTTCTTTTTATGTTCTTCGAAGGTGCAAACATTGACTTTTCATGTAAACAAGGAGGCTTAACCTGAAAATTTCCTTCGAGACTGAAGTATTCATCCCTACAGGAACAACTCCCTGTGAATTCCATTTGCGTCCAGAGCTTCAGAGTCAATTGAGCCCTGCTTAGCTATATTGCTCCTCACTCCTCATCCTCACAGCCGTCTCGTGTACAACTTTTCTCAAGTTTCTACTTTTATCTGTCCAGATTCAACAACTTTGGTTCGTTCTATTCCTCCAAACTTCCATCAGATTCTTTTACATTACTTACCTCTTTGCATACAACAGCGACCGGGAACTGTACACACCTCCTCTCAGATTCACCCTTCAGCTTCTATTATTTTGCATGTAGGATACAAACGAAACTTTTTCCTTCCAACAGGACCCTTTGCCCTTTACAAGCTGAGGCTCTCCTGAGATTTTATATATATCTTATTATCTTCTTAGAACTAAATACTACCTAAATTTGACACCTTTTCATCAATCTTGACTGCTCCCGAAGGATGGCACAAATTCTCACACAAGTGTTTGCTCTGGCTTGGACAAGTACTTGATTCAAACGAATCTGTAAGCGAGGAAGTAGTAATAAAATAGGTGTGTGAAGGTGAACTATATACTGATGAGTAGTAGAGCTTGAGTAGTTCTCTCGCGGAGGTAAAAGTTTGCGTCAAAATAGAAGTCTACGTAAAAAAAATAATAAAAGTGTATGTAAAAACAACAGACGAACTAAATTGGATGAACCAAATCATTTTAAAATCTGAATATAGTGGCTTTATTGGTAAACAAGGATGTGCAACTTGCAACGTTTGCATTACAGGGAAAACAATATAAGTGCTACGGCTTTTAGAATGATGTTCCTCAGGTGTCAGAGCTAGACTATGCACCAATTTTGCTGTACTCGGTTACAGCGGCCGCGGTAACCGAATAAGTTTTATGTCGTTCTATTCAGTTGTCTTGACATTCCATTTACTTGATTGAATTCCGAGCTAGCAGAAGTATTGACTGACAAACGTCTCCATTGTACATGGAATCGAATTCATATTCACACTACACAATTTGTTATATCGCCCCACTGGCTCTAAGCGCTTGTCAGGGTGCAGCACACGAAATCTAAGCAATGTCATTATAATTCTGTATGCTACTACATTTACAAGTGCATATATCTCACATTGTCCTCTCTTCGGGTGCCAATCCACGTCACAGAATTTGTATTCATATGAGAGTGTTTTTTCTAGAGAAACATCTTTTCATGTGCGGTGGCCCTAAAAAAATGCATTAAAATCCTGAGGCTTCGGGGTAAAAATTGATGGCAGGTAATTATATGGCCGATAAACAATCTGACCATTGTTGTCTGCCAACAGTCGCAAAATAAATACAATGTTTTACGGTTAAGATATTGTTTTATGGCTCAGGTGACGTTCTTTTTGTACATGTAAACTCATAAAAAATGGAGACGGAGAATAAAAGAAGAAATGTATTAACTCACCTTTTCTTGCTTGAGAAATGCAATTTAATTGTTTTGCAAACCCAAAGACTTGCACTTTAGCTCGGCACAATGCCAGCTGTAGGAATGTTGAGCCAAGGAAGTTACACATTTATGCTGCTGATAATGTTTATCATTTCGCTAATCAATACACGAGAAGTGCAGTGCAATTACAAGAAATATTGCAGTAAGGGGAGATCAGCGATGAGGTACCAGTTATTTTAGTAATAACCGTAAAATATATTTGACTGGCGGTTGCAGGGTTTGGTAAGCAGATACACTATTTAGTGACTTCCAAAGTACATATATTATTCGAGTTCAGAGGTAGACAGCTTCACAGTTGTTAAGGTCATCTGAGCTCGTTGTCGGCTTTTAATCCAGAATCACATTTAGAGTCTGATGGGTTAGTTATGGCGGAAGACGAACCGTGGAGACATAGTATAGAGATAACAATTGAATGGAATCTGAATCAAGTTACACGTATAACTGGTGCTCTTATGTATGCACATACTTTAATACATGCATATGCACATACTTAAACAAGTGCAGTTTCCTCATATGCATCTTATAATGCTGATCGTGAGTGTGTAGCACTAGAACGAAGTGCACAATATAGGTATACGTGATGGGTATAAGTTGGAGAAGTATGCCTTAACATGAAAATTGATGTAATGAGAGAACTGTAATATCAGTCCAGGTAATCATAAATGACAGTGTTAGAAATACAAGTGCGAGGAGAGAAGAATAAATTCAAGTCAATTTTAATCTCTACCAGTTGTTGTGTGTTTTGCACTGGCTGAACAATTCTGAACAAGTTAGTCAACATGTTTAAGTTCTTAAACTGGAAAAGTATCTCCTAATTAAAAATTTTACCATTGCATTGCATTGTTTATGTGGGCAATAATCCCGTTGAGCGTAGCATAACAAAAGGCTACCTGCATTGTTGTCTTTTATGTACAGCATTTTATTATGGATGCTGCGGGAATACACAATAGCGCCAAAGGTTGTCTACGCGTAGTATTTCATGTGTGTGCAGGAGTTAATAATAATAGTAATAATAATAATAAGACAAGGGAGAGAAGCGCATGTAAAGCTCTTCTCTGTATAGAACATATTTCGTCCTTCTGGCTTTAGGCTACATATTTTTTGCACGTCTTTTCTTGTAGATTGCAACTGCACAGCAGGACAAGGTTGAATGTAGATTGAATGTTAAATACCTCGATGCCGGCTATGTAATTTGCGAAAACATAATTGCAAAATAAAACACATGGGAAAAACTTCCTTTCCGTCATCTTACAATAGGAAGTCAGAAAAAACCCGAGATAAAGAGAGAGAGAGAGAGACAGAGAGATGCAATTACGTGTGCTCAATGAACATAACAAGGCGCTATTCTCATGATACAGTCCAGATCCCATTATAATCATTAGTTTAATTCAAACTCCCCGGCAGTTGGTAAGTATGAATGAATCGATTGCAATTATTTCTGATTCCAATCTTATTATAGCCTTAACTCATATGTATATAAGTTAAAATCCTGAGTACAAACACCTTGTCTGCAGCTAATTGCCTTAGCTTGTCGCTCAATCCAGTACATCCAAAAGTCAAACTGAGCTAAATGCTCCTTACAATAGATTCCAAACGCTTTACTATGTAATCTATAAATACTCTTGTCATCATTGACAAAAGGCAGTACAGCTCTGGCATTATAATATTTGCAGTTTACAACTTCCACGCTGTCATAGTTTTCTCACTTGTCAGTCTTTGTGGATCTTGATTATTTAAACTGCATATATAGGTATTACATGTAAGAACTTCATTTTTACTTTGCTTAATAATAATTGTGGGTTCGGATCAAACAATGACGGAACATAAGAATGAACAAGTTTACAGAGGAGAAATAAACCTTTAAAAAAACTTTACACACATGGCATTCATAATTTAGCAAATATGAATACCAACTGTAACTTATTATAGACCGCTTCTCGCATCGTCGACTTCTTCTTTCATCTTGAAAAATCATCAACTTCTTTATTGACTAATAACTGAGGACAGGTAGGAGGAAGGAACGCCGCTTTGTGAATCATTGCGTTGTAGTGTAGCTGTATTTTTTTCGAAATGAAAACACATCTCAAATAATAAATTATAAAAAAAATAATTACATATTATTGAAGATTCTTTGGGTATACACGTAATGATAGCTGAATCATAGTTATATTATATATGCTGTGTATTATATTCGAGATCTTTGAAGTTGGTATCTCTCGTATGTATTTCAGATCTAGAGATATACTATAGTTCCCGTAAGTATATCAGATTGTAGTACTGGTCCTGGCATTGCTCGTAAGTATATCAGATTATGAAGTGTAAAGTAAAGAGCAAGGCAAAGATTTGTAAGAGTAATAAGGTACATTGAATTTTACAAGGGTCGAGATGGTTGAAAATGACAGTGTGCTCACTTCTATGATTGATTGGGAAGCTATGGTTAATAGTTTCTGCCAATGCATTGTTGTTCCTCTAGTCTGATGACTTGTACAAGGGAGCCGATAAGATTTATATTCAGTCTTATAATATAATGGTGAAGTTAATTTGTACCGAACGTTCCGTTAGATTAGCTGCCTCTAAGGAACTGTGAAAAAGTAATATATAGTAGTCTCGTTGAGAGATTCTTGCGTTTGATTTTTTAAAGGTGAACATTGAACAAGAGGGATGAAGGTGGTTGAACTTCTCTTAGGAATCTTCATCATCATCATCCGCATCCACGTACCTATCCATCTATTTACCATCAAATGCTCCTACCTTCCTCGACAAGTTCTTACGAATTCCTGTACATAAATTTCCTCCTAGGAGGAACGTAGTTTTAGACAACTCTTGAGGATTTATAAGTTGGGCAGCAGAAGTTGCACTAAAAGTATAATGTGCATATTCACGGTAAACCAGGATAGTGTATGTAAGTACAGTTTTTCTTACTAATAATATAGAGATTCCATCATTAGTATGTTTCAAGCTTGACCGTGAAATGACAGAGCAAATTTTATTTCGGTACTTTCCTATTATCCCAACACCACTCTGTCCGAAGTACTCCAACAGTATAACTTCAGATAATGCACATACGGTCAGCGTATGAAGAGGCACTCATGACATATTAATATTATCATCACTAATATTCACAGCTTCCTTGAACAACTTGAACACATTCAAGCCACACAACAGCAGCAATCTCCTCGCCTTCTAATTTCTATCACGAGGAATGGACAATTTGTTTTCCTATATAAAGACATCGGAGTGCTCCTCCATTCATTCTAATTCTACTCTCAAGAATGCTACTTACCTACATATCTGTACATATAACGCGCAATAAAATACAATCTACTTGATTTGGTTTTCCGCACTTTAATGCATGGAAACCCCTTTGAAGTATCCTTATTGTTGAGCTTCCTCTATTATGAATGCCGTGGAAGCTCCTTTCCGCTGCAGAACTAAAGCAACATTTTCTGCATAATTTTCCAACCGCCGTCGCGTCGGACAAGATCTCATCTTGGTCATGGTCTTGACAAAGGTGTATTGCACGGACCCCATAGTACGAGCTCATTTATACCGTAGAGTCATTCATGTCCGCATGCAGAAATTGTCTTTATGAAGAGTACCTTGCAGGGAATAAACAAGATTATGAGAATAATGAAGATACGGCGTATAAACAATACAAACATACACAATTACATGTACGCATACATATATAGATGTGTCACCCCCACATTCTATATCTAAACTACTCTTCCATATCGTTGGCTAAGTTCACAAAGGTGCTAAAAATTCCATTAAAGCTATGAAATTTGAAACACTTGGAAGTTGCACAAATATGTTAGATCTTAAGTATTATCGCAAATGCTATATACCATACTTTATCTTGCATATACATTATATTATTAATAGTGGTCCTGCATTCATACTATGCAATATCGTAAAAGTTCGTAAGTAAAATCATAAGTATCCTTCCATACACTTTATCATCACACAACAACAAGTGAAGTTACGTAGGCACTAATATAACCCTGCGAATAAAGCAGTCTTATTACCAACTCGTTTGGCTATCTAACATGTCCGTTTGAATAAGTGGAAACACGAGGACTGAGGATGAGATAAGTATATTGTACTGCAATACAAAATAAATAAGCAATGTGAAACTCCATCAAGCTATACCTTACCTACTACCAACACCAACTAGCCATAGTCACCATACAGTTCCTCTTATTAATATGAGCAAACACTCATCTGACATCTGAGCTAAAGTGAAGCTCACCACAGCAGATTACATATGTGTGTGCAATGCAATAATAGTGAGACACAGAATAAAATACATGCTATCCCTTTTAACCGCACAAGTTTATGTGCGTGAGTATATCGTCAGCCAAGTATCAAAAAGTACCAATTTCAATGTTGAAAGGATAGAAATTGGTACTTTGGGACCCTTCGCCAACGATATATAATATGTTCATTATGTAAGAATGTAAGCTTGTGTTTGTGTATTATGTACGTATGGATAAGGTAATACACGTAATAACGGAATATTATAAGGACAAGCATAGGAAGAAACCACACGCATCCTTTATACACATCCAATCCAATCCAACCAAACCAAGCAAGAAGAAGGTATCACATATGAAGCAAAAGCATGAACGACCCAGACCCATGAAGAACAAGCTGAGCAGCTGAAGTTGCATCAGCAGCAATGCTCACAGCTTATGAGAAGCAGTATTCCACTATGTACATAAGTACTATATAAGCATCCTCTCGCCTGTATTTCTTCCACAAATACCGGCAAAATATAGTTAAAAAATAGTAAGAATTAATTTTAAAATGGAAAATAGATTGTGTATTCATCCCTGTAATAGCTACATAATATAGGTGTTGATGTGTGGGTGCAAAAAATTAATGCAAAAATATTTGACCGCGATGGGACTCGAACCCACAATCTTCGGATCCGAAGTCCGACGCCTTATCCATTGGGCCACGCGGCCGTCGTTGAAGGCAACAGAAGGTAATTTAGTACTTACTCAGAACATCGCTCCTCGCAAAAATATTTTTGCATGCTATTTGCAGGCTGATTCGAGTTGCGTACACATTACACACTCCATATAAACTACTCGTAATGAATGAATGTGACGTATATAGTGGAACCAGTGCCAGTATCACATTCTATAATATCACAAGACCTTGTTGTTTGTTCTTAAATGTTCAAGCTCGTCTCATCTCCCATTGCTTATTATGTATATTACAACATAGCTCTATATAGCTCCTTCCATTTCATTGTGATTGTGGGTCTTCAAATATGCGTGCATATACGTTAAAGTAATCCATACCAAAAATCCCAATGCTTTTATATTTTGCTCGCGAAACAAGATTGCAGATTTATTTGCATTCGCCCTGCCAACACAAACATAATTTAAACTAAATCAGATTTGCTTTACATAAATAAAGATCATCATTGGCGAACTTGTCGACTTATGTATTCGCAAGAATTCCTGCGTTTGCAATGCGTCTGACGCCATTATATGAACTTGTATATATGCTCTATATTATATTTTGAATATTATATTATTTTAATACATTACGCTAGTTTTGTAATGAATTTTACTAATTAAATTACTTTATTTTAATAGCTTGAAGTTGTTTTACTATAATGCATTTTACATTTTAGTTTTTGATGAACATTTTAAAATTCAGTGTTTTTTTTACTTTTTTAATACATATTTTTAAAATGTATTTTTCAAATTGTTTTCAATATACATAATTTAAATAGACGATTTTCTGATCTAAATCGTTATACTTGGTTTTTGCTGTTATATTTTTTAATATTTTTAATTATTATATATTCATTTATTTTGTATGAGTATTTGTATGAAATTCTTATAATATTTTTACAATATATTTAAGCATGTATATTTTTAAGTTGTAAATTGTAATGGTTTTATAATATAATAATGTACAATATATGAGAGGAATCAGGAATACCTATATCATATTGTTGTTCTTATCCCAATATTTTTATTAGTAATATTACTTTATGCTTCGTGATATTTTGTATGACAAAAAAGATGAGTATTGTATGGCATTTATAGCATCCTTATCCTTTGGTAACATGGCTGTATAGCTACAGCTATATTTATCTTATCATTGTTGTTATCTAGGCGCTTTATTTTATTATAGCATTTGTTTTATTTTTGACGAAGCTCTACTATTATATAGAATAGAGTTTGCTGGGCGGCGTCGGCATCCATCCAGTATAACAAACTAAAAGATAAGTTTGCTAAATTGACTCGTTCACCAAATAATGTTGTTTATGTAATGATAACAAATAAACATGTAAATGCAGCCAGCCATATTCTATATACACAATAGTAAATATGTACATCACTCGTGTGTTGGTTTTGTATTCTTATAAGTATAGGTGCGATTTGTATAATTTGATCGAGGATTTTGCATTTGACTATAATATTATACGGACGATGAAAACTATGTACTTGTATAATGTATTTCATTTATGTAATATGAATACAATAACTGTGCCTAATTTGTCAGGATAGATAACTCGATTCAGATTGTATGTCAGCCAACTGAGCCAACCCACGTGAAGACTGTCGTCAGTCCTTATTGAATCGTTAATTCTTACGTAGTGTCAGTAAATTCCTGTTGTGTTAATAAATTCATGATTTTTAAAATATTATGGCTGGATCCTGGAAGGAAAAAAGAAACGGTCGTCAACGTTAATGAGAATATGCTAAATGTTTAAGAAAAAAAAATGAAATGGATTTAAAGTAAACCGAGTTGTCAGTTGTACACAAAATTTTAGTACTTAAATGATAACATATTGTAATTTTTTATACAACACATCTAGCAACAAGCAGTAACAAATAACTATAATAGTACACTGTACATAGTGGGATCGTTGAATAAAAATACATCTGAATAATGTTTTCCATATTAGGTTTTTGATCGACATCGATGCGATGTTTGGGATTTGGGACTCAAGGTACTTGAGTTGCACTTGAGTATTAAAGGCGAAAAGGCTGGTCGTGATCGTGAGTGATTCCTCGAAATATATTGCTCTACAAAGTTGACAATGCCGACTGGCAAGTGAGGGAAATTAGCCTTTATCATGCCGTTCCGTAGGAGATGTTTAATATTGTAATGAAGAGTTTATTTGACAGATAGTGGTGTGTGTAGAAAATAATATGTGGATCTGAGAAGAAACGTTTAGATCATTTGAGGGAAGACACAATTGGCATTATGAATGATCCGTGGGAATTTAGCCAATATGGATTTCTATGCACACACATGTTCTGGTCCTGTGTGTAACCTAATGAAATATGTCATGATGCTCGTTAGTGACGTACAAATGCAAGAGCACGGTTTAAGCTTTCAATACGATCAAGATTTTCATTCCACGACGGGATGCCTATATATATCGATCTTATTACTTTGCAAATTCCATGGCTTTATTTTTTGTAGTTTGCAAGAGTTGAACTGAATTTTAGTTGTCAATTCGATAGTTAGTGAAACATTTTTGACACAGTCTGTCACACCCGAAAACCTAATTTAATTTTCTCATACCATAATCCGATTTCAAGAAAAACGAACGGGAAAACTAATCTATATCATTCTTGGAGTCTCTGTTCTTCAACTGAGTTCAACTGATAGTTCCTTGAATTGAAGTGCTTCTATATCATCAAGGTATTGTCCCACGGCATCTCTTGTACGTATATGTTAAATTCAATATGAACCATGAAGAGTGTCTCTATTATGTACTTTTCTACTTATTCCACACATTTTATCTATATACACACATTCTATTTTGAGCTTCCAAAATCATGTTATTATCGAAGGGCTAGATTTTTTCTTCAAAACCACAGTCTACGCATTTACTGATCGACATCTACGTATGTATACTTATATATAGAACAATATGAAATATAGATCTATATTTCTTATTGTCCTATATATAAGTATATACTTAGAGTATAGTAAGTAGAGTATAGTTATAGATTATGGAGAAGCAGATGTGATGTGAAGGAAACATTTGAAATTTGTAAAGTTCTTAATATAGAAATCTATATGGATTCGGAAGCGTCAAAGAGTTCTGGTCATTTCGTCATTTCGTCTGGGACAAGAGCTGTGAATGTTTTACTACATTTTTGGATAGACATAAGAAGAATGAGATTTAGCATGTTAACTGGGTTGCGGTTGCATTGCACCCACACACACACACATACATATGTAGGAATAGGCTTCTTAACACTAAGTGGGTCTTCGTTGTCGTCTTTTGATTCCGGAATTTTTCATCCTTACTGTTCCGTTGGAGAGAAAAGCCAGACAAACATGTTCAAATAACTTCATCTATCTTCGGTTCGAACACAATAAGATACAAAGCGTGCATCACATGGTAGAACGGACACGGTCAGTCAAACATGATCGCAGCACATGTACTCTTGCTCTGACGTCTCTTAAAAGTCTTCCTTACTGCCCATACGATGAGTAGCCAAAGAGAATTGCTGATGCTTTTCTCATTGTGGGATTGCCTCGGAAGCAATAAAAGATATATATAAATGGTCATAGTCTGACACTATATGCTTCTTTCACTCAGCTGTTGGCACAGCTTTAAGAGTACAAATAAAAGCAGAAACAAAAAAAAACTACGATCTTCGATCAAATTGTCATATCAAACTTTTTCTGCTTCACTTGATTGATCATCCCCCACACCTCGCTCCTGTCCAACACCATCAAGCTGTAATGTTTAAGGCCGACGTCACTTCAGCGCCGCACTCAGCAAGTGCAATATTGGTATGCATTTATGCCTATTTAAAATTCATTGGGAGTTTTTGATGCTTAAATTAAGTTCATCGTAATAACGTGTCTACTTTTGTATAGATTTTCTGCGTCGTTGCCATTAAATAATGCTGAATTTGGTTTGGTATTGTCAATGTAGGTGGAAACAACCCATTGTTATTGGCAATTTTTTTTATTGATTTTAACTAAGCACTTATTCTATGGTTCCTCTTTTATGTAGATTGTGAGTTTGCCCTTACCCAAACAGCTGCTTCCTTCCTGGACTGTCGGTATTTTTGGAGCCACGAGGTTAACTGTATATGCTTTTGGGACGATAATACCTGGAGATAAGTCATCCTGAATTGATAAGGAAGCTATCAACTACAATGTTGTACGTTCAATAACCAAAGTTTTTGCGTAATGTTTCCATTCTTTTATGCTCCAAGCTATACAATTAGTTACTTCATTCAGTGTAATCTCATACTATTAAGTTAAGTTCCTTGTAGCCTGGAAATGTAAATACTGACTGTTTTGATTTTGTAGGCACACGCGTCCGATGTTCTCAATTTCCTCGTTGCCGGTAATTTGGATATCCTGCTTTTGAATCGCTTTTCCAACATTACATGTGTTATGGTCTGAAACCAGATCGGACATTGAGATCTCTTCAAGGTCATCTGCATTCTTTCATTGCAGCGGAAACTTTGAGAATGAGATCATTCGGTGTTCTATCGAACCATATAGGTTATCGTTTGAGGGTGAAGTTGTCGTGAACTATTCCATTGGTACGGGACAAGAAAATTGCGTTAGAACAACCGCCTTGCGGCTTTACTTTTTAGTAAGTTCGACACTGGCTACTCTTGTTACTCATGTCATTTCGGTAGGGAGTTGGGCGGATGGTCTGTCTTCAAGCGGTGCTCCTATACTACCGAGAAAGGAATAAAAATAGAACGCTGTTCCGATTTTAGATTGTCGTTTACTCCTATACTATCTACTTTATATAGTTAATTTAATTCTACTATCAAAGCAAATCATTTGACATATGGCATTGTAATAATACTCACGATTAGTTTCGTTTATTAAATGGAAATCGAATATATATGCTTTATATTTATGCTTGTCCAGGAAGGATTTTAAAATGAGGAATATATAAGTATTGTATTGTTGCACATGTGCGGATATTTGTAGATTTTTAATTAGATTCTAGATATGGGACAGTTATATAAATATTACATAAACGGTTGAACTATTTTGGTGTTCCTTTCCAAGAACAGCTTATACTATATGTAACTGGATAGTTTTACTCTAATTTCATCCTAAATATTATCATTTCAAAATTAAATCGCAAATTAAAATATTATTGATTTTAGGATTCGCCAGCTTTGATCTACTATATATGTATTTAGCACTGATTCCAACAAGATGGGGACAACTATAGGAATAAGTTAGGAGATGGGAAGACAAACCACACACACTCTCAACTTAGTTTGACCAGCCTCATAGTCTCGGGTGTATACGTATACGTTGTGCATACGACGACAAACACCAGGGAGATTTAATACCAGACTTGCATATCTTACTTGAACCAAAACAAAGTAATTATTAAATGTTTTACATGTACTCTTAAGCTTTTCCATGACCTGACTTGGGAGTGGTGGCTGGGCAAATGTTTACTCAACCATTTGTATTTCCTATCCTGGATGTACATGTTACTACTATATGGTACTGGGAAATAAATTCCACATCAGAAACTTTCAAATTTATTTCTTCATTAAAACCGAATTTCAATTTTCCTATTATAAAGTGCGTTCGTTTTTCATGCTGGTTGCCCTTCATTTCCCCTCATCCCAAGTACTTCTTGCTTGTTTTAACTTAGAGTCCAAATACATTCTTAAATATTTACAACCCCTAGACATCAATGGTTTTTCAGTTCAGCGATTTCATTTCTACCAAACTTTTTACATCTGTTCATTAGGGACACATACTGGAGGTTCCAAAGGTGCTTTCCCAAGGAAATGTTCTAATTCCATCTTCAAATATGAATTTAAAACTTGTTACCGTGTACCTTTTTAATCGCATAAGTTATGCATACTTTAAGTTTTTATTTCCGTAAAAGTTTATTGTTTGCAGTTTTCTACAAAATCCAATAATGGGATCTACCACATTGCTTGTACAGGTACTGAAGAAAATCCAAAATTCTTTAAGCTGCTATTTTTTTTATTACAAAGTGTAGTTAAGTTAGAGTTGTGTCCTCGGGTCAACATAGACAGTGAGAATGAATGGATTCCTCAACGCGATCTAAATATTCCGAGCATTCTACATATTGTTATAGATCACATGACCTAATTTAGGAAATGATCGATATGAAAAATGAAAACACATATATTGGCTAGGCAATGTGCAGATTTTTTGGATTGAAGTCTCGCTGCAAAACAGTTTATGGACGTGGCAGAGCCGTTATAAGCTATCTTCAAGGGCAAGATCTTATACTTTCCCTGGCCAACAGTTAAGTTTGGCACGTTTCTGTCCTCGAATTTCAATATCTTGTTTAAATACGTGCATGGAAGTAAAATCTTTGGTTTAGGTAGACAGAGACGAAAACTTTTTGAATGTGCTCAGACGGTTCGGCTCAATACAATTTGGTTGAATAAAAAAGTTGCATATCGTTGGCGGAGGGTCCCAAAGTGCCAACTTGCTACTCCGCTAGTGCAAAATTGTACCAAGGCAGGAATGCTCAAAACTTTAAAGTCAAAAGGTACCACATTTCCTTTAAGCATTGAGCTCACAATTTTGGTATTCGTGCAGACGAGGGTTTTGGTACGGAAAGACAGGAGCGAAAGACGGAGTTGGAACATTGAGATTCGTCACTGACGATATACTCTCTAAAAAATCTTAAAGTTCTTAGCAAACAATGTTGAATGTATTTACTATTCGCCTATAGCCTCAACTTACCTCTCGTTAGTTGATGGTTGTAAGCTTTGACAAAGCCATTATGTAAAACTTGTGACAAAACTGTCCTTTACATATTAAGACGGGACTTTTTGTGATAGAATCTTATTGCAAGTCTCTCAAACACTATTGCTCTGCTATTTCTTCATTAAGAATTACCGAGCATGTCTTGAAAGAGGAGATTTAATAGTTTGTGCAGCCACGATAGAATGTTTTTCAGAACCTTGGAGAAATGTGTAGTTACTTTGTTGGTGGAAACGAGAAAGTTGAGACAAAGCAGGAGGAAATAAAGCTGAGGGAAAGTGACCGTCGTTAGTGAACAGATATATGAATGTTATAGTTAAAGTTATGCTTACCAACAACCCACTTGTACTTATGCCTTCATATCAATTCTAGCACAGTCCGTATTTTGCACGTAATTTCATTACAGAAATTTGCTTTATAACAATGAAATTTACCTTGTAACATAGAACTTCCAATATGCAAATTTTGCCTTGTAACATACAGATATTCGATTTCTAACTCCGAAATTCGCTTTCTAACACACAAATTCACTTTCTACAGTGACGTACTGGCCTTATGAATAACATATAGAAATTTGTTTTCTAACGCATTGAAATTTGCTTTCTTCCTATAGATAGATAGAAAATTTAGCGTGTCTAATGTAGAAGTTTCACCATCCAATATAGAAATTTCCCTATACTATACATAGGAATTTCCCCTTCAAACCAACAAATTTGCCTTGTAACATGAGAATGTCCCTATACAAATAGATGATAAAATACCACGATTGTATTCATTCGGCAACCGATCAAGCTGACGAAGTTGCATTTGTTTCGGTAGTGCCTGCAGAGTCAGCCCATGGCATGGAAGGCTCTTCGAAGAAATAAACTCTAATAACAATTAACAGTTTAGGATTGCCAAGAGTAAATCTAGAATAAATGAAGTTGCGAAAATATTTGTTGAAGTAGTGTGCCTCGAGTCAACAGCTACGAATTGTATAAATACAAATTTGTCATTTATAGAATAGAGAGAGAGAGAGAGACAGAGTGAGCGAGTGTTGAAGGAAAAGAAGAACGGTATTTTGGGACTGAATGTAAGAAATTACGAGAGAGAGAGAGAGAGAAGACTGTGGTGAAAAGTGTTGTTTTTTTCTTGAGAAATTGCTTCACACAATGCACCTGCTAATGTAGTTAAAAGGATATGCAATTTCCTTGCAAAATTACGTATTTCTTGTTTCTTTTAATTAATGCAAGACAAGAGGGAAAAGCCTCTCCTTGGTTTCTCTCTATTCATTTACAGTTTTTTTCTCTCCTTTAAATGCCTCACTCAGTAGCGTTTTTTAATTTATGTAAGCGGAGTACGTGCCTTTGGAGCGGTTCGTCGTAAACCCAAGTGATTCCATTTCAATTTTCTATCTCTGAAGTCTCTGAATAGTTTTAGGGAATGATTCTTCTTCGTCTTCTTCTTCTCTCTCTCTCTCTCTTTTTGCACACTGTACTTCGTTATTTTGTGATACATCTTATTATTATAGACACACAGTCGGTGAGAACATGATGGGTTTTTTCCCACATTCGGTCCTATACAGCTCCACACTTGGACATTATCTTCTGCATTATGTAAAATAATTACTTGATTTAACAGCCCACATGTGTATAGCTATATAGTCCCAGCCCAAGCGGGACAATTATTTTCCTATTAAAACTAAACTTCACCACCACCACGAGTGTTTCAAATTCCTATCTGGTCTGAGGTGATACACCCTTTGCGCTATGCTATTTCCCCCTCAAACATAACTGTGAAGTAGGCATATACTATATATAAATAGTACATATAAATTTAATATACATCCTGCTGGATTACTTCAATTTTGCCAAGTGAAGCATGGTGTTGTATGATCCGAACAGTCGGATCCTTACTTCCGCCAGCACAGACGTCAGTGAAGTGGGGGTATGCAATTATACATACCTACCCGCTTGCACTGCATGCTTTGGAGGTGGTTGTAAGTATACATTTACATGTAAGAAATTACTTACGGTGACATTTAGTTGCACGAACAATCGTTTGTATTCCCGCGTTAGACACATTTGCTCTAAATCTTAATTAATGAAAACGGCGGGTAATGAGAGGCATGCACGTAATCCGAGTATGTTCATGTAAAGTTATTCCATCCCGCTGGATTCATTTTACTGCATATAGCATTAGATACGTGTCACTGTGTACAACATACATCCCATACTCTATACGTAACATACACTTCCTTGTATATAATAACATGCATTTTACTGAATCACATTTTACTCCACATTGCGGACTGAGCTTGAACATGAAAAAAACTCTTGCATACCTAAATTTTACATACCATAAACAAATACTGTTGACAAATTTCACAAATCCGTCCGAAAATATTTGTAGTGCAGAAATTGCTGATACAGAAGATAGAGTTACATATCAACCACAAGCTACTATATCAAACTGCAGTGTGAAAGCTGCGAATATGAAAAGTATATAGCTAGATGTATATACTTTTATATAATTATGTATGTGTAATATATGTATACATACAGTATATATGTATAATTGTATATATACCTCTATAATAAAAAGTTTGTGTAGTATTAGAAATCATAATGGATATACCTTAAGACCTAGAATTTTGTGTTGGCAATATACAATACCATGCACAGGTATACAAAAAACAAATCCTACAGAATTTTATATGTCGGTATAACACAAAAGCCCCTGAATTTCATATAATTTGTCCATTAGAAAACAGAATTTCATAAAGCTGTGGAATACAAAATCTTGAGCAGAATATAGCTTCACTTATGTAACGATCTCGGAAAGTTTTCTCAAATTTCCTCGGAATCCGCACCGACAAGTATGGGCACTTATGCCTATCGCAACGGATATTCTCAACAAATGTAATGTGACTATCAAGATTTGTGAAAACAACGGATTTGCTAACAGCAAGAAAATGTTCAAGAAGATAAGTTCCAACAACAAGTTATAGTATTACAGTGTATACATATATGGTGGGGGTAGACAATATAATATCGCGTACATATTATGTATACTATATACACAAGTGTAATATTGATATGAATAGAGCTCACCGGCCTAGACATAATCGACATACCTCTGACGTTCAGGTGTGCAACGTGGTAACAAAATGTTATGAATGGACGACCTCTAAGTATAATATACGTGAATAGAATGAAAAGTCTAAATGAAGCTCTGGGAAGGTAAATTGGTAAAAACTTTATATTTAGAAAATCTCAACCGTAAAAGTTTCATTGTGGCATTTGTGTTAAAAGAACTTGTGTAGCAATGCGAAAGTCATATAAGTAAAGTGTTATTTCTGGATCTCACTCTCCTGACTCATTTTTTTCCCTCCTAGAAAAACAAAACCTTCACCATTTGACTCCATATTATATACATATGTGTCTCACATAACGTGGGCAGGCAGACAGGTGAAAGGAAATCCACGTGTTTTGTTCCCTGTAATAAACACATGGTTCATCCATTCGGTGAAGCCCCGCTGGTAGACGTCATTTGGGCTTTTGGGTGGCATTGGCATGCAAAAATATAAGAAGTAAAAAGCAAGGAGCAGTGTTAATGATATGAGTCGTTAATTCTGGGAATGTTTGTCCCTCTCCACAAAATCTATAGTAATTACTGGCCTGACTTTTCTTTTGAACTCTCCTTCGAAATAATAATCCTCAAGCTGAGATCATCCAGGAGCTCATCAAGTTATGAGGGATGCCGAGGGAGTGAGAGAATTAGTTTGGTAGCAGGAGTTGAAATGTGTGTATTATTAAATCGTTTACGGAGCCGGGGAGAAAAGACCAGAGGAGGAGATGATGAGTACGCGGGAGACGCGTAACACTGTGGTGGTGTGTGTGTGTGTGTATGTGTGTTTGAGGAAAAAACGAGGGAGATTGGTGAGGAGCTTTTTAATTATTTGCCACATCTTTTGTAATGTTTATTTCGTTGGGGAAATTTATGAGGTTCAGCCCGTCACTTTTCTTCGGTTTTTCTCCCGAAAGTGGAGGCGGGGCTCTCAACGTGAATGTGACTGTTATGTGTTGGTGGAAAAAACGTGTGTTTCTCTCTGTTTTGTCCCTCAACCAACTTGTGTGTGTGTCTGTTGTACAAAGGTTGCAACGAACGGGCAGGCGGGCAGTAGTAAGCACTTATTTGTTCCGTACTCCATGTAAGTATTTTCGAATTTTTTTTAATACTTAGCAGACGACCGGAGAATACACAACTAGTATTTTCTACTGAATATCTATCTAAATAGGTTGTATTTTTTTCTACTGAAATTCTATCTAAATTGCTTGTATTTTTCTACTCAATTTCTATACAAATATATACTTGTTTTTGAACGGAATGCATAGCTTTTGCGGAAACATGTATTTATATACACAATCTGTATAAATAGCTTACAATTTTATACAGAACATCTCGCTATCTGGATCTTAAATCGAAATAAAGTTTTTATAACCATCAACGGATGTAAGTCATGGAGGAAGAGCTATAGCTAAACTATAGAGGCCATCGTTTCTGATGTCTATGTAGCAGCTCCGGCTTGGTGAATGGTAAAAGGTTTAGGGTTTAGTGTTAATATAGTTATTTGTATTTATTTGAGGTTCCCTTACTTGATGATATTACAAGGAGATAGGACTAAATCCTGGCGAAACTCTAAGAAAGAGGAGGAGGACTCCTGCATTTGAATAGGAAGGAAGTAAGGGAAAAGCAGTCGAGAAAAATGCTGTATACATAAGTCATAAGTAGGAAAGTAAGAATGAAAGACAGAAGATTGAACCACAGTGGTTGTATAAAAATGTTGAAAGAATGCTTATTTTTCTACAGATACACATGTAAGAGTGAAGGAATGTGAGTGATAGTGTAATTGTACACAAAACTCACAAGTTCAGTGACGGAAGATACCTTGTAAGACGGTTATGCCTAGTTTATAGTATACTTTTTGAATCATTTTTATTTCATTTTCGCGCGGATTTCACGAGCGAATCACTTTTAGCGTTTATAGTTCTGCTCGTCACGTGAACTTCACTTCACCATTACTTGCTGCGCAAATCACGAAAGGATTCGCTGAGGAAACTATTTCACTCGTGTTTCCTTTTTCGTAAAGTTAAACTGGTTCAACTTTGGAAAAAAGGAAATGAAAGTGATATTTTTCACGTAAAGTGAAACTATAAACAGCAAAGGCGCGTGAAAAGAAAATGAAGTGACAAGCAAATGAAACACGCGCGAAGCTTGCAGCAAAGTGATACTCTAAATGCACGACGCGCGTGAAGCTCGGAGAAAATGACGAAAAAATGATACTATAAACGAGGCATTACTCTTTCCCTTCTGCCTGAAATAGGGAAATGCTGGAAGACAAACAGAATCCGGTAGGGTCTGGATCTCCAGCAGCATAGAGGACGAGTATCTCTCACACACTACTACTGGCTTCCTTGCAGTTACCTCTACCACAACGGCCGTTGTTCGTCGACGCTCTTCCACAGCCTCGCTGCCTCCACTTGGGTTTTCTCTTCTCTTGTGGTGGTTGGATGGAAGGGATCTTGCGGAGGATGGGGAGGAAACCGGAGGACATTCTCACGGAAAAATTTTACACGACTCCTCGACTTCTCTCTCTCTCTCCCTTTCACTCACTCGCTCTGAGTTGAAAATACTTTCTATTTAGTCTCAGTCCGACTATCGAAATGAAAGACAAACGTAGCTCTGCTGGTGGCTCAGTTGTGACCGTGAGTGACAACAATAACAAAGTGGCGGAGGACTTAGTAGACAGACCCAAGCTGGGTCAGAATCAGAGTGACAGTAGAGGTCAACCTCTACCTCTTATTAATCCACCGGGGAATTCCACGTCCAATGTGGAAAATATCAAGGCGACCGTTGAGACGTCCGGAGAAAATAAATCCAGCACGACAGCAGAAATAACGACAGCGACAATCACTGCAGCTACAACATCCCCCCTCCAGCCTCTACATAATAACGTGTGCGCCACTTCACCCAAGAAACCTTTAAAATTACGAAATCATTTAGGGGAGGTGACTGAACTCTATGATACCCTGCATAATAAAGTGTCATCGTCACCGGCCCTACCTGTAGTTTCCAACACCTTATCAGCAGCTGTCCCAGCCCAACAACCACAGTGTCCGCTGGTGAGTAATTGTTATGACTTTCTATAATCATTTTATTCATTATTTATTTCCTGGTCTTTTAGTCTTTTTGCATTATTTACAGTGTCTTCCATTTTATTTCAATGTTTTTCTAGTACGTTTTTGTTGTTTTATTTTTGATAAAATACAATAAATAAATAGAAGTTTTCCATTTGTTACTATATATTCCTATTTCTTTCCCGTATTTTATTTACTATTTTCTGCATTAGTTTGCCAATGTGTTTGTTTATAAAATTACAAAAGTATTTTAATTTTTAATATATTATTTATCAATAGCGATTTAAAAAATATACGAAATTTTTAATTTGTTACTATTTCATGCGGCATTATATATCTGTCTCAAATCAAATATCATAATGGTGCTATAGTCAATTAAAATACAGGTGCAGTTTCTAGAAATGTTTTGTTTATTCATTTATCTATTATATTAGAATTTAAATGTTTTACAAGTTCAGCGGGACTTAATTATTAATGGTAACCAACTTACGAAGTGATTTGAGAGGGTGGAGAGTACTTAAAGCTGAGGATCCATGACAGATTTGATTTCCATGCCGTCACCTTGGATCCTTAATGGCCTTTTGCTGTTGAGGTTTTTACTTGTGAAAAACTTGTTACTCCTTATCAGGGGGCTCTCTCCCATATCTAAAGATCTAGAGAGTATTCAAGGCTAGAGAAAGTTTGACATTTGAAGTTACTAATGTAAGGCATGTATATGTCGAGTGAACACGCGTTTACTCATGTCACCTCAATCTTCAAGTTTTTTTCCTTCCCAAGTCCGTCGTTCTTCCCCTTCTCATCCGTTTCCCTTTTCCCCAGTCCTCTACATAACATATTTACTCTGATCTTGACTTTCTCTCTTTATCTCAGGAATTCTCATCATGCTTCCAGAATCCATCTCTGTCTTTACACTGAAGCTCTATCCTCTCCCAATTTTTTTTTTGATTTTGACTTTATACAATCATTGCGATTTTATCGCTCACCCTCCCACCTTATATTTTTTTCATGGAAGAATCACTTAAAATTCAAGTTTGACATGAAGCCCTTCATTTCCGTCAGACACTCGCTCCAACTTGCAATAGAGTATATACATCAATCGTGGAACTGTTAGTGTGTAGTGGTTTTAGTCCTACCTGCATCCTTCTCCCACAAACTACCTGTACATAATTACTTTCCTACCCACATCACTTATTTTAATTCACTTATCCACAGCAATGTTCCTCATTCCGGAGTAAATATATACACCGGACGGATTTTACTCCGGTGGTGTCAACATTTGTGGAGATGCGGTTGTCTTCTCTCCTCCTTATCTCCAAGTGTGTTAATTACTGCTGTTCCACAGAGTGACAAACCTGCGGAGGAACTTTTTATGCTTTAAGTCTTAATTAGTCTGGAGTCATAGGCATATAATATACAATGTGCACATGGATGCACAATGTGTACGCCGGGAGTGTGGATTCTGGATTAATTCATGAATTTTTCATAATTGTCTAGATTACTATCGTACAATTAGGTACTATATACTGACATTTACCTTTCATATGATTTTCTGCTGCAGTGACTGGGTTTCACACTTAAAATTGCACAGATTCTATTTATCTCGCTAGGAAACTTACACGAATTTTCTAAAATGCTTTACGTATTTTAATTAAATAAAGACGTAAGGACTTTATGTGTTTTATTTAATTCCCAGTCTTTTATTTCATTATTCATTCGTATGTTATTTTATTCATTATTTAATTGAATTCTTTAATTTTATTAATGACTCGTAACTTATTTGAATTTGATTGTTTTTTGTGTGCTTGGGTTTTTATATTTTTTGGTGGCATTTAATTGATTTATTTTATTTATTAAATGTGTCTTTATGTAATTGAACTTTCGTATTTGTTAAATGTTTTTTTCTACTTATCATTCAGCATTTGCAGAAGTTACACCCGCATGTTTATGCATGCGGGACAAGAAGCAAAAGTTTCTAAAAAAATATTTGTCTATGTGGATGCGAAATCCATACCCCTTTTTGAATAGGAAAGTGACTGATCTGAAGGAGACGAGCATTTAATTTATTATTCCATCGAACATTATTAGGGGTAAACAAGTAATGTTTCAAAGGTAAAGAGAATTAGGCTACTACTTTGCCATACATAGGAATCAGATGTATGGATTTATTTTCAAAGGAATTCTAATAAACCGTGTAAAAGGTTGGAGAAACTCTATGTATACATATACATGGCGAGAAGGCACAAGGCACACACATATATAGTCTTGGGTTTCCTTAGGAGCGGTCTAATTCTTACAGACATGTGAGGAGGTGTGCATAACTGTGTATTAGAGATAAGGGAGAAGAGACCAGGCTAGGACTTGTGAGAACTTAACACATTCGATGAAGTGAAAGAGGCGTAGAATTTACCTTAAAAGTGTTTTGCTTTGAATTTTGTTTGCTTGGATTGGTTTTAGTGGCTCCCATTCCACTCATCGTGAAAACAGTGGAAAAAGTTTCCTTTCATGAATAATTCCTTTTGAAATACGGCCAATTGGCTTTTCTTTCAGGATATATTTAAATGGAATTTCACACAATCCAAAGTTACACCAAGAATTAAATAATATTTTACTTCTACTATATCATATCTCTGTGTATGTTCGTTATACTCGTAGATTTTTCATTCGGGCATTCTGCACATAAGAAATACTATGTATGTTCTTCGATGTAGTTGTATCCTCGGAATGCATAAGGTTGATTCTGGGAGTTCTGCTGTACCTAACCTGCAAAAGTAAAAACTTGCTCGTCTCACTTTTGGCTTGAATGAGTAAGTTTGGGTATAGTAGGGGTACATACACATGGTTATGAACGAAGTTCTTTTTACGTTCTCAATGCTCCTGGTCAAGCAATGTTTTATGCCGCACTTCTGTAGATCCAACTTTTAAGGTGTTGTAATCACTCTCGTTTAATATCGCCAAAGCTATTACATAAGGACATTACATAGGGAATGTGTTATGAAATACTAATCAACTTGGCTGTTTTCGGATGCGTTTTCTGGATTTTGGTCTAAGGATGTTACATAGGGAATTTGCTTTGACATTGTAATCAAATTCGTTGTTTTTGGATATGTTTTTTGGATCTTGGCCTCAACGGCATGCATTGCAATGTATGTAGAGTGGCCTCAATGATCGTGAGTGCATTGTAATGCACGTCGGCTGCAATGACGTATTGCAGTGCCTACAGACATTTATGACTTCGTAATATGCAATGCTTGTGAGCCTCATTTACTTGCGTTACTATGCTTACAGACCGCACTAACTTGTTGTGCAATCCTAGGAGGCCTCACTGACATGCATTTCAGTAATATGTTTTCCTTGTTTATATACCTTATCTGATGTAATTCAGTGCATAAGTGCTCAACTAATATGCACTTCCATGTCAAGAGACCACTTTCGTTTGGTTCATTTAAGGTTGCAGTGCATATTTGTTAGGAGGTTTATATGTATTTTATATGTATGTTTTGTTTGCAGGTATTTTATAATTATTATGTATTTTGATATCAAAGATCTTCTTCACTTAAAAATTATGAACATAAAGTCATATATAAAAACCTCTCTGACGGATACGATTAAGCCTCATTCATTGGCAAGCTTTTAGTTTGAAGTAACGTAAACAACCAAAGATAAAAAAAACAAAGATACTCAGGAGCATTTTTAATTCCAGGAGTAACGGGTGAGCTGGAAGTGATCATTAGGGATTCCTAGCGTTTTTCAAAGTGTAAACGCTCATACCTTCCTCCCACGGCATTGCATCAAAGCAATGCAAGTTTACTCAGTTCCGTGACTTATTAGTGTAGTAGGCAGAAGTAGAAAATTTAAATAAACATTTTTTGTGTAGTTTTAGCCAAACATGATATACAGAAAGAATTCCTATATGAGTACACAGAGATGATGAGGACGTTGGATCCTGGTGAATAATTCGAGAAAATTCAATCTTACTTACAACACCATTTTTAACTTAGCGCCTGGTCAATGCGTATAGACGTCTAAAGTATGTTCAATTGAGGCTTCTCACTGGTTCCGGCGGGGTAAGTAATGCGTTGGCATTACTTAAGTGTACACTGTGTATAAGAATAAGTTGTGTCACCCTGACGGTGACGATGACGCCTTTGACTCCTTAGAAGAAAATTTATTTTGTCATCATCACTGTATGCCTCGACCATGCTTCACAGCTCAAAGATCACTCCCTAAAAGGCATCTGGTTTCTGAAATGCCTGGAATATGTATGTATATAGTCCTGTGAACATGCCAGGATATGTACATATACCCATTAGCATATATGCGTTGGAATTTTTTGGAAATGTAAAATGTTACACATTAAAGGCTTTTGAATTTCGGAGATTCTATGCATACATATGCAGCCCACATACATATATAGATGTATCTTACATGTTTTATGTAGGAGTGTGTAATGCATCTCATGTATGTACGTGTCGCGTTATAGAAGATGCCATACAGGACCATGAGGATGGTTGAAAGCCTTGCTGTGTGCAAGTTGCAATGACATTTCGGGTATGGAGAACATATGAGGTTGTTCACTATAAATCAGTCAAAGGATCTAGTAGCCCAAACCAAGGGTGTTATACATTTCCCTGTTGAACTTGTACCGTACGATTGAATAGTACAGGCGGTGGGCCTCTCGTTCAAACTTTTACCTCTTTAAGGAGGGAAAGGAAGGGAACACGTAGTATACGCGTGATGAGTACAGAAAGAAAGAAAAGAGCATTTCTTACAACCCATCTGAGGGTTTTCTATATTATCACCCAGTAAAGTAGTATGTGGCTACACAGCTAATAGCTCTCACACATACAAACTTTCTACATGAATACCTTACACGTATGAGTGGCTGCTGGTTTTCCTTCCTACCGTCGTCATGCAATGGTAACTTAGTAGCTCCAGAAAAAAAAACTACCCTCACATATAATACACCGTTAAATATACTATAGTATACACTTTACACGGGATATTATTCACATGTATACACATCAGTATATTATTTATAGGGGTGTAAGCCCTTATGAAACACATCCATCCACAAGTCAAACTTGCTCCTATGCAATCCTGATGCGTATCATCAAAATATATGTGTGGTTTATTTGCAGATGTGCACACACAACATATTGAAAGTATTGCCTATATTTCTCTCACTGAATATGACAAGATGTTTTTTTGAACTAAAGTTCGGCTGTAGAAGTAACTAAACCCAATTTCTGGGCTCTCTCTTTCCCTGCAGACAATAATATTGAGTTGTTGTAGTCAATTTGTGTATAGTTTGTATATGGTTGGAAATATAAAAATGATGGGAGTAGTGAAAACATTATGAGAAAATTGACGAGAAAAAGGGATCTATCTATCTGGTTGACTTGAGTATTTGTTTTTTATTTTCGTGAGAAAAAATACCCAAGAAATTCTTCTCATCCGTCTACTTCCTCCACTACCTGTCCATCCTTCATGCTCAAGGATGACGTACCTTGAACAAGTTGAAACAATCGTCCTCTTTTCTCCTTGTCTCTTTTGTATCTGAGGTAATGTCGGGAAAATTAGGTGTAAAGCTTGTAATGTGCAATGAAAAACATGGCCAAGTTAGATCTGTGCAGGGAAACATACTACTAGCTTAACCATCTCCACAAAAAAAACACAAGCTAACTTACTGATCTGCACAAGAAATACAAGCTGTAACCTGGGTCTGTAACATGAAACACACGCTAGCTTAACGGTCTCTCCAAGAAGCTCACTTACAGATCTGTACGCAGAACACAAGCTAACTTATAGAGACCCGAAGACAAAATACAAGTCAACTTATAGAGACCTGAACAAAATACAAGCCGACTTAGAGATATGAACGCTTATAAAATACCAGCCAAGATCTGCACATGAAAAACGCAAGCCAGCAGATCCGTACGTAGAAAGATTCGAACAGCTTCTTCTCTCATTGATACTCCGGAAAAGTGATCGAATCTGATAGGAAGAAGAGAAATTGTAGTGAAGGAAGAAGGGCAAACGACCCAGCAGCGATAGAAATTAACTTGCCGGTGTGTTTTTTCTCTCTTTTTACACTATAGCGTCCTGGAGGGAGAGAGAGAGAGAAATGTCACCTAAAAAGCCTATCTGTGATTCTATTCTTGAATAGGATCAAACTCGTCACTCCTTTCACTCCCACTGTCTTGTATGATCTTTATCTCGAAAAGACTTGCTTCCGATGCTTTGGCAGCAAAGCCTTTTATTAACGTGACATGTTGAATAAATTCTGGTCTTGCCCTTGTAATTGATATCTCTCCACAACAGTTTCCTACCTTTTCTTTAGTTCCAAGTGTGCTCATTGTTATATTACTTTACTTTAGTTTATTTATATAGCCCATGCTTTTAAACTTTCCAAGTATAAGTAACTTCCTTTATATCCCCCAATGACTTTTCTTCTTTCTCCACAGTTCATTAATATTGAAATTATTTTCTTTAAAAATAAACCTTGTACTTCATATTTACTTTACATTCTTTATTCTTTTCAACTTTTCCTATACTTTGTTAATTTTAGTATGTGGATACTGAATTCCTAATTTCTTGTTGTACTTTACTCTTAGAGGCTTCTATCACGATGAAACTTCATTTGCAAAGTAAAATTCCGATCCAGCTTTATATATCCCCAAGTGTAATGTGTAGTTCTTGGGAAAAGAGAATAATTATCTTTACTTAAGTTGTAAATGAATTCAACAGATGATGAAGTTTCATCACATACAGTCAAAGGTCGAACCTTGTTAGAATAAAATAACGACATAGGGGAGGACTTGCTATTATAAGGAGGACTTTACCAAAAAGGGAGTAAGTTTACTACTATGGGAACAAAATTTACTTTACAGCGAAATTTACTACAAAGCATGCCACTACTACAAAGTTTAAATGTACGTAATATAATGTATATATAAACTACATACATGAATGGGGTTATTTTAAAACATTTTGAGAATATTGTACGAATTGTACTGGGATGTTTTTTGTAAGAATATTCTATGCCCATTATTCTATTGGAAACTGAATTAATACAACACTTAGCAGATAAACTCTAGAGTAGTTTTGTAGCCACAGTAAGCAATAACATCAAAAATATTGTTCATGTTGAAAGTGTAGAGTTTCAATTAGTTTTAAAAAGTTCATGCAGTACATGTTATATTTAAACTTGTTCATTGTAAAATGATCCATTTTGTAGCATAAAGATGAGTATATTCTAGTATATAAGCTTGTTTGAGTACTTAGTGCTGTTCTGGACTCGCGTTCTTAGCTTTAATTTTTACAAACTAATTAATGCAAGCTCTGGACTTGCCAATATTTTGGACTTCAAAAGCATCACACATTTTTTAAATGCAACATTTGCCCCGTAGGATACAAATGGGGGGAGGGGGGATTCTTGTTTTCAAAGCAATGTGGTTATTTAAAGTCAATGGAGTATATACAACAACAACTTACAATACTCATATTTATATAATACGAACACATGGAGCATATTGAGATGTAAGCCTTGTAGTACAACCTGTAGTGAACTGAATTTTAAGCATAAATTAGGAAGAGAAAAGCTTTCAAATACTATTGTGTGTAGATGTTAAGTTGTTATTCACTTTTGGAGCCACTCTCCTTTGCAAATTTGCTCAACGACTGAAAATCTTTTCCCCTTGAGGGGCCCTTAGAACTACGGTTTCATGGTTCAACGTTCGTTCACGACTGTGTGAGGAGCATGGGATGGAAAAACGAACATACATAAATATAAAATTAATACATTGTTCTTCTTGGGACTGCGATTTTTGTGCAATTGTTTTTATGTACAATGTGGAAGTATAATGTAATAGTATACCTTCATCTCGGAAGTCTCCGACTGTTCAATTAAATAGAAGTTGCAGCATGCGGGGGCTTAGAAATAAAAGGATTTGGTTACAACCTTTAGTTTATTCTAGCTACGAAGCTACAGAGTTGCACATCCCTATAGATCATTGGGCATTCAGAATTCACATTCGATAATTTTGTATATTTTGTAAGGAGTTGGATCAAGCTAAGCAGTCTCACTCACAGTGTCTTAATACAGACAAACTCATGTATAGATAGAGCGTTCAACTATATATCCGCTTACAATATTCGGTATACATACATAAATTTTGAATAGACTACATTTAAGTTCATATGTTCTCATGTAACGTTGGGTTAGTGTCCATATAAATGTATATATGATTATATAGATATGACTATATAAATAGCATATGAGTTCGTAGTTTAGTAGCAGGAAAGTCATTCTTAAAGAGAGAGGAGGGCTGGAGGAAATGAACTCATACGTTGATTGCTATATAGCTTCACTCCTCACAGTTTGGCCATCAGGTGAGTCGGACATATAATATTGTGAGTGGTAGGTATGGATATGCTCAAGTATTTCCAGCTTAGCATGAACGATTCAGTTGACGGAAATTTCATTTCATTACGATGACATCCTAACAACCAGAAGGACTTGTTCAATTACGTCATACACTCCAGGGATGAATCAAAGGGGAGAAACTATCTCTTTCTATATCTTATACACTGCTTGGAAGACGCCGCACGGAACTCGTGTAACGATTTACCACGGCGGCAGCAACACGCGGAAGATACAACAACAACAACAAAAACTACAAGACGAACAGCAACGACTTTGTACCTTTCTCCGTTTGATACTCACAGACCAAATGTTCTTCCTCCTGTAGAAATCTATAACCATTCCAAAGGTATATGTGCTCAGTAAGCATTTCTGGAACTACTTCTCTCGTATATGCACATGCACACCAACCCTTCACACTTCAGAGAGACAGGGACGTGTGCAGGAGCGGAGCGTATGAAAACAATATGCCAAACACTTGATAACATCATGGAAAACACTACCTACTCTCGTCATTCTCCTCCAACACGACCTAATCAAGATGACATGATTTAGTGATAGTGCACGCTATAAAGCTCTTACACTCAAATACATATAACTTCTTTATAAAAGCCATATGTAGGTGGATGGTGCAGTTCTAAAGATAAACTATAAGTGTATTAGGACCAATTATGTTTGCTCTATTACATCAATCTCGCCAACCGGCCTCAGATTATATCTAATTTCCACCATTATTTTGTTATTTTTTCTTGAATTAACTATCTCACAATGTGATTGTTTGTATTGTATGTCAAAATTCTATTTTTACGGTCCTATAATTTTCATTGTAGTTCTCATATAATAATTCTGTCTATGAATAAAGACCCCAAACCTCCAAAAATGCCTGAAATTTTGTTAATAATATCATTCTGTTGTTTTCAAATTCTTAGAATTATACCAAGGTCCTTTGGAGGATAGGACCTTGGAATTGTAGTATATTCATTTTATACTTATAGTATCGTAGAAAATATTACATACTACACTTTAGAAAAAAGGAAAGTCTGATACTTAATAACTATGCCAGTCTTAAGAGTATTCCTAAATATAAAATATTTCCTGTATTCTTTAAAAAAGAAGTGGATAAAAAAATAAGTACAAAATAAACTATCTTTCTATCTCGTCTATTCCCAGAGAAAGGCAAAATCCCACGCAGAGCTACAAAAGTGAATGTTGTACTCCGATTCTTCAGCTTCCGCATTTACTTCGATTTTACAAAGAAAAAAACTACGTTTACGAAGAGCTCTTGAAATTTTAGAAGCTTCCGGTGTATTCTAATTCCTTGACGGAAGATGCATCAAGGGTTGTTAGATGAAAGATTTTATGCGGACCTTAAGTATTTTTGAGTATTATGTGTGCAGTGAATACGTATGTAGATATAACTAGATGCTCTATACTTACTCAAGCATATATTTGAAACCAAAAACTTCTAAAATGTAGAGCTTGATTTTATTGCATATATGTGCATGAGTATCCACTGATATGTATGTATATCTATATACTTTATGTGGCTACATATAATATATTGTGCATGATTTGGACTTAAATTTTACTTCACGATGGTATTTGTAGTATTTTTAAAATATTGTGCTATACATTGTTTGTATATATTATAAATAATGCATACTGGGTATTATAAAATTTATATTACATAACTGGCAAGCATTTTCCGGGAAAGAATGGCTAGATTACTGTGCTGATTAAAATGAGCAGACACAACTTCCTGTACCTGAGAGTTTTAGAGTGAAGGTTGGGATAGCTGGAGCTGTTCATGGGAAGCGTCATGCTATACAAGTCCCAGTTTCTTATCATGCTCCAGATTTGCTAGTGTCAGGCAAACATGCAATCAGCGGGACAAGCTACATACACCGTACAGATACAGATACACACTTAAAGCGCTGGATGTGATGAAGCAAATCAAGTAATTTACTCAATGACATCAAAAATCTTGTTCTGATAGACTCTATCTCCAAGGACTTTATCACTTTCCCTCAATTTCAACAACGACGTAATTTAATTTGTCCGTTGTGAGTCCGCTCATCCGTGAATCGCATCACTAGACATAGAGAGTTGAGTTGTAAAAATGGATGTAATCACGACGTGTGTACAGCGCTGGGAAAATGTTATGCATGTATTTTATGAATGCTTATAATGTAGGTACATATATGTGTAATGCTTAAATATGTGTAATGCACGAGAGTATAAAAAATGGCAGCATGGAATATGATAAGGAAATGAGCCTTTACTATGTACAAATGTGGGGAAGAGGACCTAACCAAAACAAATAGTCACGTTTATCTTCTAAATAGCAGAATGTAATTGAGCGGTGTGTGTATTTTCCTATAATACAATACCTTTCCATGACACAAATCAAAACCATGCAGTCTATTCGGGTCTATCCAAAGATGCCGTAATCTTTTCTCGTAATAATTGTTTGCACAATTAACATCATGATAACCATGAACAAACTTGAATGAGATGCTTCATTGTGCACTTTTTTGCCCAATGTGTCAGTTGAATGTTAATGTGGGTGCGAGTGAGGTTGTTATTAGTGATAATTATCGTCAGTATTGTGTTCATTCCACGTATCTCCACTTATTTAACTTCATACACTACACCTGTAATTTCGTAGTCATCTCATTATTTCTTCCTCTATAATAATTTTTTTCGCCACTTTTTACCCGTCCATCGCAATTATTTGGTACCCCACCATTCTTTTTTGGTTTTTCCTAACAGGCACAACGGTTATGGGATTTTTCAAGCAATAAATTGTGGATGTCGCACTATTAGAGTTCAGGATCATAACGTATTTAGTAGTGATAATCTTATATCTGTACATAATAACTGAAGGGTCTCTAGCATTGAATTTAGCTACAGGCTATTTGTATGCATCCCTAAACTTAGGATTTTTTGGAGACTCTGTAAAATAGTAGAAGAAGCCTGTAAGAGGAATAGATTTCAGGAAAGAGAAAGCTCAAGGTTGCCGGCGGTGGCTGCAGCCTCAACTTGATCAATACGTGCGGTTATTAGAATTGAAAGTTAATTATCAGAAACAGTAGCAAACAGCAAAACTGTTGCATGCATACGCAGAAATGTAGATGATCAAGGAAGTTGCTATTTCCAAGATAACGCTAAATCCTTGCGACTCCTGGCTGCAATAATGTCTATTGTGTTTTAAGTGTGTTATAGATTATTGAGATTACAACAGTATTGTTTGTATTGCGCTAAAATGTCCGCACATTTCTGATATTTTTTAGTGTATTTCTTTATGTTTTAGCAGGAGTATTTTTTGCACGTGGAAACAAACTAAACTGATCTCTCGAGTTGTGAAATATAAAATCTGGGAAATATTCTGCATCTATAAAAAATGTCTGACACCATTTTCAGCTCAGTTTAGACCTAATATCGGGCATAAAGTGTTGGGTGGGAGGACAAGAGGCTGCTGGAGAGATGATTAGAGCTGTTGTTTTTCTTACCCTGAATACTTAAAATTGCAGGAGCTGATTCCCATCTTCTATATTACAGTGTAAGAAGAGTATATATACAGCTAATTTCACAGTAATAGTACTGAACTCTATATACAATTCTGAGCTCTAAAATATGGAGCTCTATATGTTTGGAAGTTAAACTGCAGCCTATAAGTGTTACTTTTTGAAGAAGTAATATTCTCCCGTGTAAGGGTTTTTTCCAACAAGATCTACAGCCAAAAAAGAATTTTTGTTAGGAAGAAACAAACCATGTAGAACATGTTTTTAAGTTTGAGACAAGTCTGAGAATTATTGATCCCTGGTGACTCGTTTTCATTCAAAGTATTTAACTAGTAATTTTGTCTTTTTATACTTTTGTAGATAGATAATTTACTCGTATTCCCTGCACAATTGTACTCACCCTCGTCGACGGTTAGGACGGTGTCAGTCCCTACAGCAACTAGTACACCACTCTGGGGCTTTCAAGCCTCCCGTTTCTATATGCCTGTCTTTGTTCTCCTAAAAATTTGATTTGCTTGCAAAAGTTATCAACTTTTTTGGGAAGACAAAGGTACTATAAATAACGGACATGTCATTTCAATAGAACTTTTCCTCCTTAAATCTGTTTCTTTATATATTGTGTATTATTTACCTCCAGGAGGTGCACAGCAGGCTTTCTGCTACAGCTTTGTAACACTTATACAATCTTATTTACTTATATCTATATAGCTATACACTCTACACAAGTCATATTTATTTATACACACATGTATTTCCCCAGTATACTTTACATCAGCAATTAAGATTGCGGAGCTGGCGGAATTGTTTACAAATAATATGAAGATAATAAAGAGTTGGACAACTTAAATTAGCTGCACCGTCAGGCCCTACCACGAGATTTGCTTCATGTATATTATTATATCCTGTCTAGTGAATTTGCTAATTATAGCAGGTAACATGGTGACTAAGTACAGCTATAGATGACAACATATGATGGAAACTGTGGATTTCTGGTTAAATAGCTTTTTTCTTGCTTGTATTTCACATTAGCAGACTGAATCTCCTCCAGGACACAAAACTCATTACAAGGTCGTAAAAGTAAAGACGCGAATAGTTTAAGCCAAGCCACCATTATAATACAAGTATTTGTCAAACCACGTTAAAGCATTACTTATACCTAACCATACATAATACAATATGTAAGATATGTTGTGCATTGTAGAAACCGAGAGTGAACGCATTGTTTGAAAATAATAATATGACGAAGATAAAAAATGAACGATCGTCAACTCAAATTTAGCTCTTTCGTCATAAGCTACAGATCATTGTTGTAGATTTGATTGGTGTATTTTAACGTATCCGTGCTAGTGAGTTTGCTAATTATAGTCGAATTGTTATTATATAAAAGGTAGCATTGGATTAAAATAGTCTGTTGATATTCTTACGTGCTACGGCTTCATCAAAGCTTTAATCAAAGAAAGTATAATTTCTGAAGAATTATCAAGCGTTTATAGCTTAAAATTTTCACTTTAATTTTATTACTCGCGTTCTTATACAGTTCTTTGCTAATTAACGTTCTCCCACTGTCGCTAATTTAATACACGCCAGAAGCTTCTGGACAATTCCAAGAATTGATACGAGGGAAGATTCACAGTTCTTATTCAATAATTTTATTATTCTTACTTCAATACACTTTACAATGCTGTAAAAATGTGTAAATATGAATTATTTCTTAGAAGAAGCAATTATTCCTTTGAAGTGCACACATGCAGGAAAATTTCCAAGCCATAAAGCCACTTACGTTTGCATACGTTGTAGTGATAACAAAAGTTATGGATGGAGATTATAAGAAAAAGTTATTCACACATTAGAGCCGTCGCAATTTTATAGGAATTATAAGCAAATTTCATACAAATGATACACCCTCACAGCTTGTACAGCACCACCATCGGTCAGCTGTAATTTCTTATAAGTTTGTGTGCGTTAGTTGCGTTGTATAGTTTATCTTGGAACCCGCAGTTGATAGCTTTTGCAAGTAAGAGCGTAAGAAAAGGAAACATTATTTCATATATCTGTACGTGTTTGTTTTGTTGTTAAAGCAACAAAACAGAAGAATAGGAATCTCAATAATGAGTTTTGTTGGTTGTAGTTACTACGGGCAATAAATAACCTTTTAGTATGAGAGCCTGTCCGATTATCTCCCGTAAAAGTTGTTGTTGCCAGATCAAGAAACAATTTGATTTCGAGTGGTGGGGAACCCAATAATGTTATTTTTAGTTTTTCCAGTTCAGTGTGATATATTTACACTCGTGTTTTTTACATTCTGCAATAAGTATCGAAAATACTTGATACGCCGAACTTGATCGTGAGTGGAATTTTCATTAATTAGTTCTCAACTCCGCACAGAGCTGTATACAAGTGTAGCTACTTATGTATACATAAGTAAGCTTTATCTCTATAAGCTCTGTATCCAAGCTTCTATATGGAATAGCTTTGCCAGAAAAGTCAATTGGAGTTTGGTTGGGAGTAGTCAGGAGGGAAGGAAGAGCAAGTGAGGAAGAAAGCGTGAAGAAAAGTAAATCAGCTGATGGAATGAAATAGTTTTGGCCAAGTAGCTGTAACCAAATACATAATAAAATCAAGTTGAGTTTTAATTGTCAAGTATTTCTCGAAAGTCCTCCCACGCTCAGAATTGTTTTACTATAAAATATTGCAGGACCAGTGTGCAAAAGTGAGTTCTGTTCGTGTTCAGAGGCTTTTGTACCCAGAAAATTGTTTGTTCAGAAGCTTCCAATGGGTAACGTATACATCTGTGTATGTATAATGCTGCTATATACTCTATATGGCAAGACAAAATTATGAGGGACTGCAGAGATTGAGAATAATACGGAGCAAGTGAAAAGTTGACCAGCAGCAGAAGTTGAAGTGCTTTTGAAATAGAATAAAATCAAGGAATTTGAGTCTCAAAAGAGCCTACAGAGTTATAAACAACAATTTAGAAGAATACTTTGACGTTGGAGAAGGAAAAGAAAAACCGTACGCGGCTAATCAGTAAAAGATTAGAAGAAAACAAGAAGGTTCTTGAGAAATATACATTTTAGTATATATTTATATACTGAAATACATACTGCATTACTGTACATAGGGATTGTGTGTATGCACGAAGGCTGCAAAGGCTTTAGCCTCTCCTTAACGTTCCCATAAAATTTACAGCCATGTTAAAACTGCACAACCTCGAAGTTCAGGATGAGAACGTGGACCGATTATGCACTTCGGCCGGAGTTCAGGTTCTTCCTTTCCACATGATAATTATTATATAAGTTTTGTGTGTAGTCCTGTCACAACTTACTCACACCATACTACCTTCCCGCCGACTCCCGTAAAATATCAACAAAACTTGACTATTTACTCACAAGTTGTGGAAGAAGCGGCTGTTTCCTTCGCCCTAAACTTGGTCACATTTGTATTCTTGACTCTCTGCTCTAGAGAAACATGTACAACCTTCTTGCTTTAACTATTTGTACATATAGTGGTCCTTTCTATAAATATAATTCCGTGTGCCTTGCTTTTAAATACGTAGTATATTATATTCCGATTAGATTATATATTTATTATGCAAATATGTAGTCGTGGCTCTTTCTGCAAATATAATAGTGATTCTTTGTGCAACGCGGATACAGTGTCCGTTAATTTCACTATGGGATAAAATATGTTTTAAAAACCTCTCCAATACTATACGATAGCCTCAGAGTCTATTATTCTTGAATCTCTGTTCTTTTGAAGATCGAAGGTAATTTTTTAGACTGAGACTGCATTATACCAGTCACCACCATATTGACTTCATTAAGTTAATTTGTTTAATATTAACACTCGAATTTTACAAACAACCTTAAACTTTTAAAAATCTGTACTTTTATCAAAAGCTTTCATGCATACTTACCTACATACGTATTCAGCGTTAAAATTCTGTCGACACTTGTACAACTTCAGATAGCTTCAAAAATACATATAAAAACGATGAAAATGTTGTAGTTAGTTAGAATTTTAAGCTGGTGTAGATTGGATGGTTGTAGCTTCTCTTGTAGGCACCGAAAAGTAGATATTATTTAGAAGAAGTAGATGTTATATAGCATGAAAAATGTAAAAATACTTGTGTATGAAATATTTGTAGTAGATACTTATGTAGATACATAGTATGAAAAGTTTATATATACTCATACAACATGAAAATCTTATAATTATGTACATATACTTATTGTTAGAATCACTGCATACTTGACAGGAAAGCCGTAAGGAAGTCCATTCATAAATTCTTGTTTGCAAATTTAATGCACATACAAGAAGCATGAGAGCAACTTGAAACTCATGCTTGAACACTTTTTCATGAAGAGAGTCGTAGGTGGTTCATTTTTTACTGAAAACATTCACCGCTATCATTGGAACTATCTTACTTCTTTATTATGTAGTATGAGTGCTAAATCAGACGCCTTCCTAAAATATGTTATTAACCAGCCAACAAGCTCCTGCCTTCTCTTGTAAAGCCTTATTTGCACTCCGGAACTTCTTGTCCACGTTTTAAGCCATACTTCAAGTACTTGGTAGAAGCAATAATCATTGGGGAAAACTACAATCTAAAAAAGTAGTAGCGGGATTAGCTAGGGTATGCTACTACATAGTAATAAAATGTAAGTATAAAAGGAAAACCTGTTAGTATATTATACTGAAAAAGGGTAAATAAAAGAGTAAAACCTCTAAATATAAGCATATGAGAGTCCACTATTATTTTACAAGGTAAAGGATGTCCAAAGAAGGTTAGTATAGTTTCTTATTCAAATGAATGCAGCAGTATTTTGCAATGCTTCGCAACGCAACAGGGTAATTGGTAATATTCAAACTCGTTTATTCCTATCAACTCCAACGTAGAATGGGAAGGACGGAGAAACGTGGAGTATACTAGTTATGCAAGCCAGACTCGGTAAATTCTCCTTTCAGGTGTACAACCTCAGCTTTTGGAACTATTTTATATTCACCAACAATAGAATTTATGATGTGAACTGTCACATACATTTTTATAAGGCATTATGCACTGCAATAGAGGCTACACAGAAAATAACATACTAGCTTAAAGGACTAAGGGATGTCCCCATCAGGACTTTGGGAAATAATTCTCGATCTTCCTCGTTGTATTCAAATTCTGATAACAACCTAATATGAGGGTAGCTATGGAGAGAGACTGATGGTGACTGGAGATAAAAGTAGTACAAATAAAGAAGAATAAGCGTATTTCGAACTGTTGGAGAATGGACAAATATTAGATATGCATGTATGGGCAGCTAATACAGACGATGGACCTAATCTATACCATCGACTTGCTGTTTGTCAATCTTTATTATCAGGGATAGGATTAAATTTTTTGAGTTTGATTCGATTAGGCTCCACTTCTTCTTTTCCTTGTCGAGTCTCGCTACTTGTTCTCCTTTTCCAGTCGCAATTTCGAACGAGTGTAACCCTGTTGGCGTGGGGAACTCTCGGACAAGAAATTTTTTGAAACGTGTGTAAGACCAAGTCAAGATAGCCGGAAGTCAAGTAATTTTATTTATAACGAGTGAATTCTCCCTCGCACTCACAGTGTGGGGTACTGTGATGTTCAATCTGAGAATAAATCGTAATATTATCCCCCCTGCTGCATTTATGGATCCCCTGTTTCAGCTCTTGCCCTTTGTATATACATACACAACACCACTGTATAGGTATGTGGGGACTGGAGAAAGCAGTGGGCAAGGAAGGGAATCAATTTTGCTTTGAACCTTACTTACAACTAGTGTAACTACTGGTGCTATGAAGATAGTGCCCGGCAAGCTCTTTCCCTCCGCATAGATTCCACTCTCTACACAGCAATATATCCTTTGAGTTAAAAGCTTCGTGGTTGTTGGTCAGGTTGGTATTTTCCCCCGTTATTTTTATGGGTCACTCCATCATTTACTTAAAATGGCTTTACCAACCACACTGTAAGATCTGTAGATTACGGAAGAGCGTTTTATTTCCGACAGGACTTTACTGTCTGTACTGCAGGTAACTCCGGTAGCTACACTATAAGGTAATTCTGAATGGATTTTGCTGGAGGAATTTAAGGGTGAGGGAGGATCTGGCTCTGTTATTAATAACACATCAATTGTAACCTTATGTTCTGAAATGGAGCAACCTGGTGGCTCAATCGATAATTTGCCCTCTGAAATATCTGGTGCTGTATGAAGTGTAGCAAGATATCTGACAGTTACCTATTCAGTTTGGGACAAGTAGCATTATAATACAGTTGTCATGAGAGCATCCAGTGAAGAGTTCTATTCAATTTACGGAACGAACCTCTATGGCCTGACAAATAATAATAAATTAATACCATTCTACAAGGCTATCTATCTGCAAGGCTGAATAAGTTGAGTGTTCAAACCTTAGCACCCGTCCGGAGTAATCGGGTTACCCATCCAAAGGCTCATATGACGTCTGACTCAATCAGCTACCAGTGGTGTAATAAAGAATGACAAATTATGACGTTCACCAATCTGTGAAAAACTTAATTTCACATATTCTGCAACCCTTGGTGTCATCGACTACTGAACGGTATTAGCATTCAGGATTTTATCACTAATCCACACAAAATGCTCTCATCCGCCCCGCCAACCTACCGCCACCATTCCCTTCCAGACTGTCATTCCGGGCGGAAATCCTCAGAATCCGCAATCATTGTCGTGCATCCTGATACCAAATTAACCAAAATAACAGTGACATCTGAATCTCATTAGCAAATTGAATTCACAAGGGTGACACACTGTTTTCGGGGAAATGAAAATGAGCGGTTAGAGGTTTCCTGTCGGTTAGTTTCTCCAACTGTCTTTTGTATACTGTACTGATACTACCAACCCAGATTTCCTAAATATGTTCCAAACATGTCCTATACAAGTACCTAAGTTACAATACTTTGCAATACTATACATACTTCACATTACACACTTATACCAAGTGTTTACGCCGAGTTTAAGTGTCGGTGAAGTTACAAGCGAAAGAATTTAATTGGCATGTCAAGTTTCTATGATTAAATCACTGATACAAGAAATATTAATGCAACATATGATAATGAGTTTAAAATTAATGTTGTACTTCCCGTTAAATTCTGACGTCAGTCCTTGATTATATTCTTTCAGTCCTGAACAATTGATTACTTTATTTGTTTTTAGATTGCTATTTGTATTATCTCCAAAATATTTATGTATTGTCAACAATGAAAGTGTGTCTGGAAGGTACTTCAATGTATCATAGACTGAACACTTTGGCACTAACAGCAGGAATGTCATTATAGAGGCAGTCATTGGCTCATAATCAATTTAATTTACACTACATTCTTATATGTATTTTCAGTGTAAAAACATTATTCTAGCACGCCTCCCTTATCTTGAAGAGTAAGCAAAGTGTATTAAAAAACTAAGACCTTTATCGCATGGAACTCACTCCCTGAAATTTAATATATTAGATATTTAGTCATTATATCTATATATGTATTTACGTACAGGCTCACTACAAGTAGAAAACATCTTTTGTGTGCCTCAACAGTTTCTCCGTCATTCCTGGCTTGATTCATTAGTCTCTCTTGAAGAAGGAGCTTCTGCTGCAGTAAACAAGTCTTTAAGGATCTTTTTAAAGCACTTGAATGAAGCTAAAATGTAATACTCTCTATATGTTGTTTGGCTATAGTTCTGTAATATATTATAATATCAGCCGGTGTATTTTGTCATTGCTTTTAAAGCTTGTTTTTATTAAATGAAAAGAGAGAGGAGCTCATTTTAACGAATAGAACTTTTACTTATATTAGTATCCCCTCCATTCATATTTGTCATATAGCTTTATTACGACCTTACAAATACATTATTTAAAAAAAACTTTACCCATGGCTTAATTTAAAAATTGCAGTTTGATGTAGCGCTTCGTAAATGAATAGAACCATGCCATTTACCGTAATAATGCCGTTGAAATGACTTAATCCAATTGGATTAATTTCCAGACAGTCTGTCTCAACGTCATATTTGTAGCTTGACTAAATAAGAGAAAAAACTCTGGAGTTTTTACCTAAGGGGAGTATACGAATATGTCTGTAAGAATTCATATTTTGCAGAGGTTGACATGAGTACAAAATTTACAATGTGTACACTTAATATTCTAGAGTGGTTATCTTTTCCCTGTCTCAAACATGACAAATATGGTGACCGTAAACTAAATTTGCACAGAGGAGTGTCTCAGTATGCCACACTTGACTAAAATGAGTATTACGAAAAGACAGGTAAATAAAACGATGATGATGATGTAGATGAATTCATTTCATCTTGGGCTTTCCTGTAGTTGTTTTGCTTTTGCTTTTAGCAATAGACTCACATGGACTAATTTTTTAGTAAAGGGAAGCACACACGAAAGTATTATTTTTGTAGATTCCAGTGCATACTTCTCATTTACTTTTGCAACTTTTTCGTGTGGTATAGAGATTAGAGATTCTTATTTTGAGCTTCTTATTTGGAGATCCACATTGTGAAGGAGCAATGTTCTAAAATTTGAGATTTACATAATGACGGGTACACAAGCTGTTGAAGTAAAAACCCAAGGTGTTGTTAAATCAGCAAAGGTGAAGTAATGGGGAAATATCGTGTTTGAAAATCGATTCGGAGATTAGTTTGACATTGTCAATTTATATTATCGACAGTTGTGAGTAACCGCGCGAGCTATATTTTGTTAGTGTGAGCAATACTGTTCAAATAACACACTTACATAGACAGCTATGAGTGACGATATGTCATGAAAATAAATGAGATAACTAATGCAGGAATTCATTTTTTATCACCCTCTCATCTATTTAATACCTGCGGTTATGTCAGGAATTACATAAGCGGCGTAGCCTTAATGGCATTCTTTGACATGATTTTAACACTTTGCAAATGTTGAAACAATGTTAGTGCTGCAAAGGCCAATTCTTTTATTTATCTAGTCATTACTATTTATTCAAAAGGATTAACTGCTTTTGAACCCAGCCTAGCCATTACTAATTATGCATTCGCAGATCAATCTATGCTATCGAAGTACCTTGACCGCTGATTTGTAAGAGGTTAGGGGATTTTTTGCATGGGAATGAAGTGATTTTTCGTGTGCATTGGAATGAGATGATTTGTCGTGCGTATTGGAATGAGATAATTTTCCGCATGCATTAAAATGAGATTTTTTTTGCTTTTGCATTGAAATAAGGGGATTGTTTATGTAGCGAAGAACGATTGAAGCAGTGACTCAGCTATACATCGCTTCCATTGCTCATTTATCTATATATTAATTGAAAGGCAAATGCTAATTTAATAGGAGTGTACCCCATAGTGCTTATATGTTAAATATTTTTATTCGGGCAGGCATCCGTTACCTAATTGATTTCAAGGTGTCTAAGTCAACAAGCTTTGGAATGCTGTAGTGTCTGTAGCTGTACAATAGTTTGTAAGGAAGTTACGGTCAAAACCTTGAGAGTTCGTAAGCAATTAGAATAAACACCATGTCTTCCCTTCGGTGTACACATGTTACTACAAATAAGACAAGTTGTAAGACCCGCAATGGATGTTGTATGTACAAGCTAAATTACATGTTGTAAATGCCATTACATGTTGTTCGAGTGGAAGTATACATGCCGTACATGTGTAACTTGTTATTAATTTGACACCACTGTGCTCGGAATGTCAATGTGATGATGAATCCTCAGATAAATTAGACTACAGGCCGTGGTAGAGAAGATTTTCCACAGAAAAGGGATGGTTATCTTGAGAAAAGTAGTCGTATAAACCTTATATTTACATAGTCGGATGATTCTGTTAAGCAGAAAGGCAAGCATTTAATGGTAAGATGTTGATTGTGCTGATCATTTCCTGTGTAGCAATCCATGTGATTGAACAGACAGGGTAGTGAAAAGCATGAGGGGAAAAAAAGAGCAAGAGAAAAATGTTGGATTTAGTAACTAAAGCTAGACTCCTACACTTGGATGGAAGCAGGCAATTGTAATCCATCAATTCTGATGGATGCATCATCGGAGGAGCGCGAAGCGTTAACAAGATAGTTACATCCACATTCTGTTCCTTTGTACACGAGCGCATTGTACATGTCATCCTTATTTCACATCCGATGCACAGAAACAACCCCCCCAAACCAACAACAAGATACTTCAACAGTATAGCATCTGAATTCTTTTCAAACACATTGAGGAGCTTGGGAGAAGGAGAGAGACGGAGAACACACGTGAAACAGCAATAATCCTAGCTTGCGCATCATAAGACCAAACTATTTCCTATAATATAAAAACCACCTTTTTGCACGCACACAATGCTTTGGCAGTACATGTACATACAGACATATTTCTGTGCTACATTCTAGGGGGAAATAGCTTTGTCGTGACTTTAGCAGTCCTCAAATTAGCTATCCTTACAAGTTGCTATGTACATTACAGCTAGGAATCTTAATTCACTGGAGGCACATAAGGCAAATTCAATCTTTCTCAGCACAAATACGTTTGTGCATAATCGCTGAGGATATAAGTACTAAACTGTAGTACATTCTTTGGAAAGAACTGCAAGTATTCTAGAAATATATGACAGAAGAATAAGAACGATGAGCATAAGATTTAGGAAATAAGTTGTACAATGAGCATTTGTCCGGTCTCTGCTTGCAAATAATACTTTCATTCAAGCCCTAAACAAGGAGTCACGAGCATTCGTTGTTCAAAGTCTTTTAGAGCACTGCAAAGTACAGATCTAACTATTTTTAAGATGAATGGTAATTCTGGGGTAATACAATTATTATGACTTACTGTAATATTCTCTTTATCCTCTTTAATCCTTTTGTTCCCAGAGCTCCTGTCCGCATAAATCTAGACCTAATATTTCCAGTAAAGTATTTTTCAGATACTTGAACATATGCTTTTGAGTGATTACACGATGTATGTGCTTAAGACTACTGTGTGGGCGCTATATATGTACATGGAGTGTGAATTGTCCCCGGGATCAGGTCTCAATTTTCCGTCCTGGTGATGAGAGAAATGTTCACGCATTTATTTATCTTGTGCTCTGGTCTACAACGCTTGTAGGTCGCTGCATAGAGTTTGGGATTCAAGGAAGCACTATACGGCAGCAGTGAGTACACAAAACTTACCTCGTCCAGGTTGAGGCATAAGATGTAAGTGCATGGTGCTGCTATGGTTACTTGTCTTACACTCTTGCAAGAGATGAGATTTCTAGAAAGAGTAGCAGGATGTGAGAACAAGGGAATAGTATATGTACATAGGACAAGTTAAAAGTAGGAGACACATATGCTGAATGGGTTAAAACAAGGGGAAACATACAATGCAGAAGGAGTTAAAAGCAGGAGAAGTATTTGCAAAACCGGAGGAAACATATAGATATGAAGGACAAGTGTTTGTTCAATTGCTGCTCTTCTTTCAACAATACTCAACGCGTGAATAAATAATTGAAGACATAAAAGGAAATGGACAGTAAAAGTACGACAATCGATTCAATAGCTCTACCAACTCACATGGAAAACATGGTCTGAATATGATTTCGGTGTTTAGTCCAGGACGTTGACGTAAATATTCAATAGCCCTTCGTGCTCGTGTCCATGGTAGCGGAGCGGTCTGATGCATAAATTTGGCGAAATGAACCATTCTGAAACGACCTACCTCCAATATTTAATGTACATCCAAAAGCAACAAAATACTGGAATATGCATCTGCAGGCGGGGGATTAAAAAGTAGTGATTAACCCGGTCGGTTAGGTTGAGGCTGGATGAAATGGAGCCAGAGAGTAGGGATTTATTACATGTATATATTCGACATGAATTATTCGAATATTCATAATATTATGATACAAGTCTTCTTTAGGGATAAAATAAATACTTATAAATTCAACTGCTGGATCAGTTGTGCATAATGCAATTGTTAGGATGAGTTACGTATAATTCCACTGTTGGGCTAAGTTTATATTCTACTGTAAGATAAATAACATTTATGTACCGACGGATGAGAGTCATTCCAATCCAACCATCAGACCCATCGTTCATTCATAATTTCGGATTTGAATTTGAGTCGCTGAGAAGCGTAAAATCTTTATATGCTTTGCTAGACGTAGGCTACAAGCAATTTCACTTACCACAAACCGCAGGAAAAACCAGCGGAAGGAATTCAGCCTCGAGTTAAGCTCCCAACACCTAACATAGTGACTGAGCAACTACAGAAACTAAGCCATTTCCCCTGCTGGCATTGAACATCACTTGCTTGACTTAACTTGTGGGGTTAATCCAAAATATACATCTATATGATTGTACTTGGCAAAGACTATGATTGTACGCAATTGTCTTTTATGAGATCTTTCAGTAATTTATTTGGTGGCGAGGTTCAGTTGACTAAATCTTCGCCACCACTACTCTTATTATTCTTAACGTTCTAAATTTATGACAAGTTTAATCTTTAATTGATTTGCTTTCCGAGCTACTTCAGTTCTTGAGCTCGTTTACATTAAGGAATGAATGTTACCTACCAATGATTCCCCCGAAAGGTAAATCCTGCGTCAAAGAATAGTTTGAAACCGCTTCATAACTTCGCATCCCATCTTGCTTGCTGCGTACCTTTTAGGATGTCGCTCTTTCACTGAAAATTCCTTACGTCTCACAACTTAAATAAATTATTATTAGGGAGAAGCATGAAAACTTTTTTGGACAGGTTTTTCAGACACTTTCTCCTCTCTCTAAACAGGCTTTCAACGCTGCTGTGAAGGTTTCCTCATTAGACTCTAATTTTAGGTCATTAGCTCGACCTTGGGGCGAAATTCAAAGAACAGGGTAATAATTAACTTCAAGGCTGCTTTCAAGATAGTTTGATAACCACGTTGTTAAAAACAGCTATATTACAGATAGATAGTCGGAAAAAATGAGTTATTCGTTCTAGTATAACTTGTTTTGAAGCAAAAATTAAAGCAATATGGATGCAAAATTAAAGAAATGTGTCAAGACTTGTTTCAAGTTCAACTATTATTGGACAACCGGAAACATGGGATGATTTAAAAAATGAAAGATCATTGCAAGTCGAAAGTGACTGCTGAGGAAATGATACAATAAGTTTGAAAAATGTGAGAGTGAGAATGGAAACGAGCAACAAATGTTCTACATTATGAGTCGGCGAAATAAAAGAAGACGGGAAATATTTTGAGAAAATGATTGAGAAAGGGAAGGAGATGTCGGAATGACGGGGGAAGAAGAAGTCATTTCCGACATGTTTTCATTATTTATCCTTTTTGTTTTCCATTTTCACCGTCGTCGTCGCCGTCGTCTGAAGGACATGAAGCCCTATTATTTTATACGTATATAATCTTACGTTAAATTATCCAGCCATTACTGCATATATAGGAGGATGTTTGAAGCGGCAATTTCATCCCGGAACAGGACTTTAAAACGGTTTGGAAGGCTGGGAGCTATCGAGCCCGAGTCATTTCAGTAAACAAAAGTGCATCCTTTAATAAGGGTATAGGTGGGGAATAACAACAAAGTTTATGATCAAATTGCTCCAAGGGGCTTTTTGCGGCCTTGTCTCAATCAATTTGTATCTAAGCTAATTATCCTATACCCAGCTCATCATATCGTTATTATTATATGTATCCATATCATATATATGTTATATGTATATAGAATATATATATATATGAATTTATACTACGCACATGGTCTGGAGTGTGCACGCAGTATCTAAACAAGCTATATAAAGTATACGCATAATATTTGATTATATAGCAAAATTTTGGGTAGATATCAGTCGGTTTATGATAGGAAATTTCATACTGACAATAAGCGTAACCTTAGGTGTGCTCTGTAGGGGAATATCACTGGGAGAATCACTATGAAATGCTTCGTTTGTGCTTTCCTTTTGTGCAGGATATTTTAGGGAGAGAGAGAACTGCTCCATGTATCTCTATCTACTTCTCGCTGTTTATAATCTCTGTAACAGAATATGTATGTATATCTTCATCCCTTTATCACTGTGAGATACTCTTTTGTTGTAGCTATATAATTTAGATGGATACTCCGACAGTTGTACTATTGTAGACATAGATGCTTCTACAGCCGTGATATTATAAAGCTGGATGCTTCGGTATAAGTGCCGTATGCTCTGTCGGTATATTAATAAAGAATAGATTATCTTAAATCATATTATTTGTTACATGTGACTCACTCTGAGTTAAAACGCTCGCTTAGTTGGTTGAGCATGTAGGAAAGGTTGGTAAAGTTGATGAGCCATGATCACCTCGGAGGCGCCATTCCAAATAGCTTTGTCCTCTTCCCCACTCTTCACTACTTTCACCTCCATGCGGCCACTATTACTACATGGCTACATATGGTCCCATAAACTTGGCTACATCAGCATGCCTTTCCCTCTTCCCACACTTCCACCATATGTATATAGCCCTTTCTTGAATGCAGCACAAGCGACAGTAACTACCAGAAAGGAAGTACGAGTAAGGCAATAAGTATTAGTAAGAGAACTCCTTGCCACCATACCCCAAGCAAGCTCGACTTGTTCTGGAGCACGTGGAAGTTGCAAGAGACTCGAGTAACTCGGTGGTCTCTTGTCGTAATAATAATATTGTCAAGCGCGGACTATGTATAAAGAGGGAAAAATTTCATGCTCACTCTAAGCCATTATCTTCAAAGGAAGGTACACTACGGGCGTAAATTCTGGTGTTATTCTTATTTTTGCTTCATTACAATGTTTCCTCGTTATGTATTTGCACCAGAGGAAAAAACTACCATAAATATAGTAACTTGTGTCTAAATTTTTATACATTTACCCCAGAGACATGTTTGTATGAGAAACTAGGGAGTAACTTCAAGGGAAAATATTTGCTTTATAGCATTTTCATCCAACTTTGAACTACTATATCAGACTACAACTTATCCCTGTATAGTAGAAGATCCAGTATCTTATACATTCTTCCCCCTCAAAGTCTTAGAAATCTCTAGTCTACATACTTTGTTTCAAAAGGGAATATACGTATAAATTCGTTAAAAAAAATTCAGGCCTCCTGAAATCTGGGATTTCTATATGGAACAAGTAAGTTTATACTACTCCAACCCAAATACACTTAGTTGGGATTAATGGGGTGAAAAAGTCATGATGACATGTTCAATGTGAGGCTGAGTACAATTAAAACGACCATCAGTCCTCCTTCCATTCCAGTCCCATTTAAACCATGATTTAACTTCCACTTTTACTCAACATTGACTCTCTCCAATGGCACTCGAAACTTTTGAGATGATCGTCTGTCCCACATCTCCTTACGATTACAGCTTGTCTATTCAGCTATTTTGAATTAATTTCCGCTACATTTCTTTTCTCAAATAATTAGAATATTCAGTACCAAAATTTTTAATACAATCTATATAACCAATGTATCGTGTAGTTATTTGCATATGTTTTATATTATAGTATTGTAGATACGTATATCATTTTATTTTTATTTTTTATACTTATAATATACATACTACTATTTACTTTTTAAAAGACCAAAAAGCAGCAAACGCTTGACATGTAACGAATTTCATTTAAACCAAGGTGTTTTGACTCATATACCTTGGTGGAACTGAAAAGATCTTGAAATTGCGAGAAACCTTGTCCGATGAATGACGTCAAGTTACCATTAAAACTCAATTCAAGCTCAAGTTTTATTTTCAAAAACTAAAAATGTACTTGAGGGCACTGAATGATTTTTACTTGTTCAAGGGTGTGCCAATGAAGTATCATTTGTCACTCAATGCTGAATGTCCCACTTGATTTTGTAGAATTTTGGGTACGTCTGTTTAGATTTTAGAAGCAGGCTTTTCACCAACCCAGAGATACAAAGGTTCATCTTTTTTTATAAATTAGCTCAAGTGGCCACTAAAACGCGCTGAAGAGTCCTGTGTCAAGTTGTTGGGTTGAAATCCCATGTTTTTAGAAGTTGAAAGTAAATTCTGTGAAAAATGTGGCCATTAATAATTTTTAGATTTTGAAAGTGGAATTGAAAAAGGGGCTGTTGATTGAAATGAAAAGGTACATATACATAAGGCGGGTAAGGAGTGGTGTGTCTGAAAATGCGAACAAGTCGGGAAGGATGAATAGGAGGCTATTTAGGGCCTTTGTAGGGTACAAGTGTTGAAGGACTTTTTAAAAAATCAATGGTTTGGATGTAAGTGTTTGTTTTGTGGACTTGCAGAATAGCCGGTGTACAGAGCAAGTTTGTCTGGGCAGCGTCGTATCCTTTCCCAATGCCAGATCTGGGGCAGTTGGAACTGCGAGACCAGTCGAGGAAGTCAAGAGGCTAGCCAAAGACTTTTTCGATCAGTATTATACTTCCATCAAAAGGTTAACACATTTCGTCCATTATGTTAACTACTGAATGAGTAGACTTGGAAAGTAACCATAAAGATTTTGTTGCTTCAATTTTATTTATTTTTTCTGTCCATCACTAAACCACACAAACAGTACACACATGACGATTGAACAACTTTACACCCAAGTAATCCACTGTGCCTCTAAAAAGGAAGCGGTTGAAGAAGAATTTTACCATTTATTTTTCAATCTCTATATACATACATACAGAATACATGTATATACTATAGCCTGTCCTTTATATTACATCATGTTTTATACAGAATGTCTTTCATATTATAGACACACAATGTTTTATACTAATATTCCCTCAGATATATAAATTATCTAGCACTCCTGGTCCTACTTGGAGAGTTGCTGGTGATATGTACAGCTCTTGAAACCACTCTCTGCTCCTACAACTTTTCCTGAATTGTGTGTATTTTTTCAATTTTTTTCTCCCCTCTATTACATTGAGAATTGTGAGTGGTTGTTTGCAGGACAAGAGGATTTTCCTTTTAATACTATGTGTGCTTCCCTTTGGAACAAAACATATGTGACTGGAACTGTGTGTGTCGATGTTGTATGCATTATCCTCCCCGATGTACGTACATACGTGTCTTTAGATGTCAATCTCTGAGACCGACACGTATAGTTACCCACATGAAGTTACACATTATTAGAGTGAGGCCATAGGAGAGACGGAGGGAAAGAGAGAGAGAGAGAAAGAGAAAGAGGTAGAGAGAGGAAGAGAGGTGAATGAGAGGGAAAGTCGTATGTATTTGTGTGACTGGGGAAAAAGATTCTGTATCCTTGAAAGGTATGTGCTAACTGAACAATTTGTTGTTGGTTAATGGTCAAGGAAATTGCAGGAGCGGGAGATGGCGGACACAAACGCACTCGACTTTTCCTCCTACAACCACTTGCTAGTAATATAACAAGTTACTGGGTTGCAATTGAAACGAAGGTCTCTCGGACCATTTGAGCATAGAGGAAATAAATATAGGAAGCACTTTTTAGATTGAGAGCTACTTGTGTTTTTACAGGCTTTCGATTTAACGCTACGTCAAATTTTAAATTACTCTTCGTCTCCTTGATCTTGACGACAGGAACAAATTTCCTTGGGATATTTCCCGTTCGAAGTACATGCTCCCGCTTACACGCGGTACTATCTCTCTGAGCAATTCATGCTTTTCATCGGTGATATGTCATTGCAACCCCTAGTGAACCTCGGTCTCCATTGATGGCCTCCGTTGCAAGGCACTTGTTTGTGTATAAGAACTACAGGACAGACAGGGAAAACTTTTCCATGATGATGACGTCTTCTCCTTTCATCTTTTTCATTATCAAAACAGGTTTAACTCAACTTCCCATAAGCAGCGATGGGAGCAAGTTCTTCGGGAACTTGAGGATACAGGGAATTACGACTTGACGGAAACTGAACTTGTCTACGGTGCCAAACTTGCTTGGAGGAACTCCGTTCGGTGTATCGGAAGGATTCAATGGGCTAAGTTACAGGTATAAAATGAAAATGACTTAAGTATTAAGAGGATGCTTATGTAGTCATATTGTCAACTTTTTATAATTAAATAGATTTTTCTTGCGTATTTATATAGCTTATTTCCCAACATATGAACTGTATTGTCTTTACATAATTCATATAAATTCCTATATAGTTACCTACTCATTCTTTCTTTAAATATATTTCCCAGTATTAGTAATTCACATACCTTGTATACTTCCCTCCATAATAATTCATATATCCACTTTTTATATTTCCTTTAAACAAAATTTACTTCGTATCTCCCTCCGTAATTCATATACTTTAAAAATCTTGTCCTTTATAGCAGCTTCCTAAGTTGATCAAGTATTTTCAGTATTAACTTCCTGCCTGCATTCTTAAGATTGATAAGGTATATGATGCCAAGATGAAAGCGCAGTCTTAATAACACAAAGTATATTATATATACCCACTAGTAGCTTTCCCCATCTCCGCACAATAAAACTCCGCTCTCTCGCCACAAAGACTGTCGGTATTTATTATCGCTTCCCGAGGCGTTGTCATATGCTCCAGCTCAATGAGTTACGGTTGACTTTCTTTGTCTTAACTACACACGAACAACATGTCCAAGGTACTCAAAGGAGGAGAGATAAAAACGTGAAAAGGGCAAAAAGTAGAATATTGGCTCGTGCAAAAGTCACTATTGTGACCAGACAGAGCAACGTTTCAAATACAATTATGTCTGTGCTTCGGAGCGTACAGGAGACAAACAACTGGTGAAGTAAAACATTTGCTTGGAAAGACGTACTTGAATTCCACGACTGAATGGATGGTTGATTTTTACAGGTTTTCGATGCCCGCAGTGTGACGACGACCACGGGTATGTTTGAGGCTGTCTGCAAGCACATTAAATATGCAACCAACAAAGGAAACATAAGGTTAGTCTATAAGCCGCTCCCACTTTATCATCTCAACCCTGGATTGCTGGATAAATTATCTTCCCTATTGTATATTTTACTCCAAAATAGCTTTTATTCTTGTCATCTCGCCCTCTGTATAGAATTATATGCACATTATGTATATATACGGGGAGAATTGTATATATTAAAACATGTTGTCTCCACGGACGAAGCGTGTAGCCCGCATGCTTCTTCTTGAAGATTCATAGAAACAACCAGGAGGGGGTACGCCTACGCTTTTACAATTATATCTGTTTAGGCTGTTACATCTGTTTAAGGATTCGATGGGGGTCGCTTTTTCCACTAATATTGGTCATCCATCAGTTTAATAGCCCGGAGAAGGTTGAATCGAGAATGTTATTAATATTAAGTCGAAAAAACTTTGTCACAGCAATAGATTTATTACTATTTTTTTTGCAAAACAAAATATTTTAGCATCTTACGAGTTTCTTTCAAGTGGCTTTTACCTCTCCCGTTTAAAAAATAGCGCCCAATGGTGGGGGAATCCCATAGGAATTTATACAGTATTGTGGACTGTGTATGTAAATAAATTGTATATTTTATATAGAAAAACCTTTGCACTATGCAAGGCTTCCAGGAAGATTTTTGGAAAAGCCAGGCATGTGGAAGTTATACATATATACTTTTATATCTTGATTTTTCTTTGTTCTACAGTGTGCTAAAAATTTATCGTGATTTCATTTATTCACCCCAATTGTTCGTAAAAGCAAAGCAACCTTGTTTGTACAAACTTATGGGCTTAATTTATTTATACAAAAAGCACCTGGAAGTGACTTTTGGTTAAATTTTAAATGACGATCGGAACTCACGGTGATTTTCAATTTCGCGTTGAAACGAAAACAATGACATTTGTTCTTACTCTTTCTCCCAGCGGTCCACGCGTTTTCTGCATTATTAACTACTTGACGTACACCCCTAACGGGGACCCTTAAAAATGATTTCCACGTGCCAATTTTACATATATAGTGTCAGAGAATTTATTTAGAAATCCCGAGCCCTATACTTTCGACCGGCCTACACGGAGAATCTTCGCGAAGATTGCACCGGACTACGATGTGCAATGGCGAAGTGCATGAACTTATATGTTATATCGTAAAATAGATTTTTTTATATATTTATTGATATGAGTAAATCTGTAAAATAGTTTGAGAAAAAATTCAATAGGAAGCTGTTGAGACGTATGAAAATAAATTTCTTCGATTTTTTCCGTTCTTTAAAAGAAAATTTGATAAGACTGGTAGTCAGACGAGTCAAATTTGTGGGGCATGTAGGGGGAACCTGCAATGGTGGCATGAGGTTTAGAATGAGGTTGCAAAACAATAAACTGTGGAGTTTATTGTCCACATAGCCCTTCTATCCTGACACTATTTGGATTGCATGTGCAGAGGAATATCTATTCAGGAATTTATCTTGTTGCTGTGCAATACTTTGGTGTGTATTCTTCGCAGATCTGCAATCACTATTTTCCCTCAGAGGACAGATGGGAAGCACGATTTTCGCATATGGAATCCTCAGCTCATTGCCTATGCTGGCTACCGCAATCCCGATGGGACAATTACAGGAGATCCTCTCAACGTTGAGTTCACCGAGGTACCATCAAATCTCCTCTCTTCTATACTGAATAAATAAATCATCATCACCTTATTGTAGTTTCATGAACGAGCACCAATGGCAGTAGCTATGGTGTCAATCCAGCCTCACAACCCATTTAGTCTTCACTGTCCAAGAGTATTTTTGAGGATTCTTGGTTCTTGTTGACTGTCCTTCCCATTGCATTCCCTTATAGCCTCAAAGCCAAATTGGCATCTCAAGGAGTAACCAGAACCAGGCTCTCATTCAAATCCCTCATACGATATGCATGCAAACTGGATCATTTGTCACTGAACACCCTTTTTCACCAATGTAGAGCATTGTCTAAGTAATTTCGGCGTAATGTTATGCAAGTGCTAGGAAAAGATTGGACTTTCGGGTCTGTCAAAATTTGTATGCTTCTTGTGTAGGCAATCTTGGTGGGAGTTGTCCAGCTGAATGTAGTGAAATCAGTATTATTATCACGGGAATTTTATATCTCAGAAAGAAATGAGCATAGCTTTTGAAGCTTTTTTAATAGTATTTAATGTTGGATGCAAACTGTATGATCTTGAGGTTTTGCAGAATTATTTAAAATTTCAGTTCCGTTGCAATCCGGTATTTTTTTAAATTTGCTTTATCTAATTAAAATAGTGATCAAGCTTCCCGTTATAATATATAATTTATGATTAATATTATTTTTAATCGAAACTTTTTGCATTCATTACCTATATTGACCCCAATGGTTGAGAATGGTATTTTTTTCTAGGTAAGCATATGCTATCATAACTTCCTCAAGATCTATAGAAATAAAGCTCTCAGCATTTATGTACATTTCTTGTAAGTTTGTTTCTTCCCACAAGTATTTACTTTTGTGAAAAGAGAATTGAGGTAAACATGTTTATTCATTCGATTGTAACGTTATGTGTGTAGTGTTATGCCTAGTAAAATCATGCTTGCTCACGAACTATCTAGAAGTGTTTGGGTTTTGAGTAGGCGTTCAAAATCGTGATAGATACTTCACAATGAGAGCAACTCAAATAGTTACTTATGATGACTACACATTAGTTTGAGAAACAAATAAGCACGTTTCTTGCTCTTCCCCCCGCCAAGTACGTACGCATATGTTATGTATACAGAAGAAATTATGGTAGCAACCTTGGAGCTAAAAGATTTACAATTTTCATGTCTTACCAAATTGCTTCTCATAACTGCAAAACGTGCTACAGATGCGTATATTACTCATTCGTCATGTAAAAAAAGCTCTGGAATCTTTGTTGGGTTACAAAAACGCCGCATCATATAATACTGACTGATGAGAATACTTTTATGATTTTCATTGCTCAACTTGGAATTAGTTTCTGTGTTTATAAATAATACGTAGTAATTTAAACAGTAATGGAAGCTACAACTTATTTCTGTTTCATTGTTTAAACTGACCAGCATCAATGAGTTATGTAAAGGAGATAAATGTTTAGCCCACGATTATAGTATTGCGCAAAATGAGCATAACTTCATATCTATGAGATGCCAGATATTAACCGTATATGCATATAATTATATATACTTCATCTATTACTAGTAGTTCATGTTTCTGTTGTTTTTTCATGCTATCTTCATCCTACAGATTTGTACAAAGTTGGGGTGGAAAGGAAAAGTTACCAGGTGGGACATATTACCCCTCGTTCTATCAGCAAATGGACATGATCCTGAATATTTTGAGATTCCATCCGAGTTGATATTAGAGGTGTCAATAATTCACCCGAAGTAAGTTTTTACAGCTTCATTTGCTAAAATGCATTGATTTTTATATCCAAAATTGCCCAAGTGTATAAGCAACATGTGCTAAGTAAGTTATAACTATAAGCTGTACTGGCTGTATTGTATAGTATAGTTATACTATATTCATATGGTATACTATATTATATATAGTATAGTTACTGCATAGTTATATTGTTGGCTGTATACATAGTAGGGATGCTTCTTAATAAATTAACTTCCTATTTTTGAAGTCAAATTCTTGTAGAGTAATATAAGTCGAAGAACTTGCAAATATTATACTACAGCCATAGCTATATGTATAGACGATATCGAAATAGGAGGTAAATATTTTTACCAATTACCTGCAACGTAGCTTTTTGATGCTGACGGAGCTTGAATATTGTTAGAATATATAAATCTATTTAGTTCCCTGAATTTAAATATGACAATACTTCTAGTGTAATACTTATAACATGTATAGTTGATGATATTGCGCTTTTGAGCCAAACGAAAAGTTAGGGGAGAACTGGAGAAGAAAACTTGTGATTCAGAAAGGCACAAGGCGACACTGGAATCAACATCGTTGAATTTACTCCACATTGTTTGATTTCAGCTTCGACTGGTTTCCTGAAATGGATTTACGATGGTACGGTCTTCCGGCTGTGTCGGGGATGCTGTTTGACTGTGGTGGGCTGGAATTCACCGCAGCCCCTTTTAATGGATGGTATATGGGAACGGAAATCGGATGCCGAGATCTAGGTGATATTCACCGATACAATGTCCTAGAGGTGAGATGCTTCGATTTAGCAACAAGTACTTTTTTATAGGTATATATGTATATAGGCAGCATGCAAAAACTACTGCGGCAGTAGTTTCAACTTATAGACTCTCGGACTCCGTTAACAACCAACAAAACCAGATTTAAACACCGAATTGTTAGCTCACTACAACACTATTGGGAATTTACAAGATAACAGTATCATCACAGTTTTTACAACTTAGTTTTAATGAAATTGTGGTTATTCCATAGCAAAATCACGTTAAGTGCACGATTGGAATCGATTGGCCATCTTCTTCCACTTCTGGTATCTATACAGATACTTCCTAAATGCAAACTTGTAATTTTTTTTCCATTTCTCCAGTGAAAGAGAAATTACAAGTGATATCTTCTAAACCTTTTTGTTTGTTGTACTTTGAAACTATCCGAAACTCACAGCTAGACTGCACGATAAAGTTAAACAAAAGTTTTACTACTACTACTACTATACTACTTGCTACTTTTCGCGTACTCATTTCATTGAGTTTCTCATCAGGCCCCGCTCGCCTAGCACCGAGTGTGTACATAAATCCTTTATTTTTCTCCGTAGGCGTTATGTTGATTACATCCCGCGTACCTTACATCCTAGTAGGGCTGTCCTTCGAGGCTTTGGATGTGTGTCTATGCGTTCCTTAATTGCTTATTCACATAATTACAGTTTTCTGGAATGGAGAGCACGCAAAGTACTAAATTAAGGTTAATTGAACGTCTACATACAATGCAAGAATTACTATTATCATATTGCTTCTTCTGCATAAGATAGTTCCAAGAATGCATTTCTCTTCTCTTGTCGTCTCGAACCTTACTATTATTGCATTACGTTTTGAGAATATTTTATTGGGAATTTGTCTTATAGCATGTTCTAATTATTATTGGGAATTTGTCTCCTCTGACTGATTGGCGCTATTAAAAGATGTACGATTTAGGTGATTTCGTCGGCAAGTACAAGAGACGCCATTCAAAGTTTTTGCAATTTCCACACTAAAATGCATGGGAAATCAAATTCTTAATAATAGAAGCAAGAAGTTAATCCTATAGATGGAGGTCATACAGTAAGAGGAATAATGCTCTTCAGATACGGTGCAATTTAACATGGGAGAAGAAAACGTGTCTAGAAATTCAAGCATTTTTGAAATATATGCACCATGACAACCAGAATACACCAGCTGAATACACCACATGCAATGCTTTTACAGTTAAAATAAGGACTTTTAGTAAATAGCGTATTTCATGTAAAGTGACGTTGAAGTGGGAGCGCGGGTTTTATACTTAACAGGATGTGGCAATGAAGATGGGCCTTGATACAAAGAACCCGACGACACTGTGGAAAGACAGAGCGATGGTGGAATTAAATCTGGCAGTTTTATTCAGCTTTCAGGTAATGACACTCCTGAGTAAAACCAGGCAGTATTATTCACTCTGGGACAAAATCCAGGCGTAACTTCGGTCTTTACTTGGTGCAATTACAGAAAGCGGGTGTAACAGTAGTTGATCATCATAGTGCTTCGGAGTCGTTCATGAAACACTATGAAAATGAGATGAGGACGAGAGGAGGTTGCCCGGCAGATTGGGTTTGGATCGTGCCCCCTATGTCTGGCTCAGCAACACCCGTATTTCATCAGGAAATGGCATTGTATCTACTCAAACCCAATTATGAATACCAAGAGGCTGCCTGGAAAACTCATGTTTGGAAAAAGGGAGCCACAAGAAGGGATGGACCGACGAGTGGTAAAAATCAGAAAATGCCAAGGAGAAAATTCCATTTCAAGGAAATTGCTCGCGCGGTCAAATTCACCTCAAAATTATTTGGGAAAGCCTTGTCGAAACGAGTCAAAGCTACTATCCTTTATGCCACTGAAACTGGGAAATCGGAGATGTATGCCAGGCGATTAGGCGAGATATTCGGCCATGCTTTCAACTCCCAGGTTAGTTTTACGTTTCAGGTCTTGCTTCATTTCTACTTGGTTTATGTCCCGCACATCAATTAGGCTCCTTACCATAATTGCTATACATGATAAACTGTTGAATAATTCTTATAATAATAATTATTATTCTAAATTCTTAACAATTATTGTGATAACAAATATTATTTGTATTGCTTACATGTATGCGTTATTTATAATTTTTATCGTGTTGCAGGTGTACTGCATGGACGATTACGACATAATAAATATCGAACACGAAACCCTAATATTAGTTGTTACATCTACTTTTGGGAACGGAGATCCTCCGGAAAATGGGGAGGTAAAAACAATTTCAGCACAACTATAGTAACTCTGTCAAATCCATTGATAGTGAAAAAACACCAAAATGCAAATAGTGGACTACTATATGCATGATTACTTCTATAAGTAAATTTGTTTAATATAGCGTAGTTATGTACTGATATACATGATGTTTTGTAATTCTAGTCGTTCGCACACAGCTTGTATGCCATCAAGATGAACCAAGGTTTCAGTACTGGTGACGAGTACGGATTAAAGTAAAATTATAGTTTGATTGTTTTGCATTACCCCTTTATTTTAAACCTAGCCATTATGCTTCTTGTAGTTGGTGGGATATGTATATCCAGGATGTAATAATTCATGTTTGTGATAATGTACAGCATGGCTACTTCCAAGTCCTTCATAAAAATGAACAGCCAAACAGACTCTGTTTCTTCCTTGGACCGCAAATTGGATAGAAATGACTCCCTTCGGGGTAGTCAGATGTCAGATGTGATGTCAGATGATACATCCGGACCTTTACGTAATATTACGTAAGCGAGTTTCATTACTTCTATGTCGTGTATCAATATTACTGCCTATTATTTTTAGAAAAATCGCTCTTGAAGCCGTGTGCGTCATTTCGAAAGAAAGTTTTGCAGGGATTATTTCCAAAACTTGCTCACGATATTGCACTAATTGAAAAACAAGGAGGGCTTAAGCCTCTTTCGATTTTTGAGCTACTATAAAGATATTTGTTTACGCTGCTTTGCATGCCATGCAGAATGTATAGAGTGGGTGTGGGAATATACTGCAACTGAGATCTCCATGCGTGGGGATAATTTGTCAAAATAATATACCCCTGCAACTTTCCGCTTCATCCATTGAAAATACTCCATAATATTTCACATGTTTCGCTAATGTTGAGCAACTTAAGCTATTAATGTGTTTGGTATGCACAAACTTCCAGGTTTGCAGTATTCGGTCTAGGATCAAGTGCTTATCCAAACTTCTGTGCTTTTGGACGGTATGTGGATAATTTACTTGGAGAGCTTGGAGGAGAGCGATTAATGAAATTAACCTCCGGAGATGAATTGGCTGGTCAAGATCAAGCTTTTAGAACATGGGCAACCGAGATCTTTCAAGTAAGTTATTTAGACATATTTGTGTAGTAACTTGTGTAAGATATGTGACCACAGATCTGCATGCATTCGATACGAATTTAGCTTCAAATGTACATATATACATAAGGGGATGTTTTTGTACGATTGTATTCGTACGACACACAGGAATTTTGTTGGAATCGACCAAAAGTAGAATTTCGAGGAAGACTCCGAAACTGTCACTTATTGATCGTTACTTTGGTGACAAAAAGCAAAGCATGTACGTATTTACCTATGTACTATAGTTGTTCTTTTCGAAAAGGGGGATTATCGAATCTCTTTGTTGAACAGTGTGGATTACTCTAAAGTACTTCATGCTATTTCTGAGAAATACGAGCTTTGACAACTTCATATTTCTCAGATGTGCTAAGATTCAGTGTTTGTGTACTCAATTAGTTCCACCTCGGAATATTTGACCAGAGTTGGACAGCTGTACTGACTTGAGACCTCTCTGATTGATCGAAGCACGGATTCTTTTATGTCTCTTTTCTTTGTTTATCTTGTTTAGATTGCATGTGATGCTTTCTGCCTCGATTGTGACAAGAATATGGCTGAGATCTCCGCTGCACTCAAGGCAGATACTCTTTCACCTGAAGCCGTGCGATTCCTCCCAATTCAATCTCCTGACGAGGAAGTACAAGGTCAGTGGTCCTACTTGAATTAAGTATTAGTACTCTTGTGAATGAGTTCATTGGTGTTAAACATGTATGATGGAGGAGACGATGGCTGAATAATTACGATGCAAGTAGCAGTCGATGCCCCACTGCCTCATGTATATTTGTTTCAAGTAGTTTATAGATTAACCTGAGATTCACTGATGCATCTACAATATTTGTGATTCACAATGTTGCTTGTAGGCCTGTCAAAATTACATAATCGCAAGGTTGCCATGTACAGCTTGGTGGAGAAGATGGATTTACACGAGAATGTATCAAGGTGTGTCGAATATTCGCATATTTTATTTATGTATTTAAATGAGTTCCGATAGGTTTAAGATACTAATGTGCAGTATATTTTGTAATCAGCAATAACAAAATTCGTCTCTAAGTATTTGCTCCCACTAATAAGTCATAGAACCAAGCACAAGAAGTTGTTACTTTGCGTATCAAGCCATGTTATAATGACTGTTTACTATTTATTTCCACAAGCATATTAATGAAACTAAGGCATAGTTGTCCTCACATGTGGACATGAAAAACAGTTAAAATAATATTTTTGCTATGCAGTCGGGTGACTATCAAAGTCGTACTCCGGAAGGAGATTGGATCACAACCCTTAAGTTACCATGCTGGAGATCATGTTGGTATAATGGCAGACAATCGCAAAGAGCTAGTTGATGCCATCCTGAACAAACTAATAGAGAAGCCAGAAAGTGATGATGAACCGGTTCAACTGCAACTGTTGCAGGAAAAACATACTCCACTGGGTATTTGATATTCATTTTGTCTTCGTGTGTAATAACATTAGATACATGTGTTGTTAAAAGCTAGCTAATCCCTATATTAATCCAACGAAATCGATACTCCAACTCTTATTATTATTTACGAACCAAGTTTTTTCACGTGTTTACTGTTACCTATAATTACGAGGAAGCTCAGTTTTGCGACTTTGAATATATTTTTCCAAGTTTAATGTACTTACATATATATACTTATTCATTATTCTTCCTTGGCGCCTAAAATCTAAGTTCACTTAGAAGGATTTACGTGAAACTGAATGATTAATAAATGCTCACATCATTATAACTGGGATGTTTTTGGTGCAAAAAGGGGTGCAGAAGCATTGGATTCCACACGAGCGTTTACCAAGATGTAGTTTAAGGGAAATGTTAACACGTTACTTGGATCTTACTACACCACCAAGGCCTAATGTATTACAGTATCTAGCCCGCTGCACCGAGCACGAAGAGGACAAAGAACGATTGACTACTCTGGCGAAAGTAAGTCCCTCTGTTTACATAAAATTTAATTACACGTTATTTGGATGTATCTTGCATAACTTTATGGAAGTAAGTAGGTTGTGAGCATTGCCGTAATCGAAGATGGTATTGGGTTGTTGGAGGTTTAAGGAGTAGATGTAACATGGACATTAGGCTTATCTATGTTGTGACATAAGGTGCAGCAGTAACGTAGATAAATCTTTTATAACCAAGAATAATGGCCTGAGCCTAGAAGATTTTCATGTATCAAAGGAATGTCACACTGAATTTCATTTTATATGCTGAAAAACAGCGATTGTTCTCTATTTTCAGTGGTTGTCTCGTTGTCTTAATCCATATTTCATGCACGCATATAAAGATAGATGTATGGTTGAAATTAATTTGGTCTCAAAAAGCGGTAAATATTTACTCGGGGAATCAAATCATTTATTGCACATCTGCGCAGTCTTACAGATTATAATAAATTCAAACATTGCTCCGTGGATGTACACATAGGATCTTACATGTGACTTCCTGCTTGTCGTAATTATTTTGTTGAATAATCTAGCTGAAACTTGCATGGCCGTATAAACATTATTCATGTGTATGTCAGAAGCGGTTGCTGATGTTTATGCCACGAACTAATGAATTATTGCTTTTGTAGGACCCTGATGAGTATGAACATTGGAAGCAATGGAATTGGCCTCATTTAGGAACTGTACTGGAAGAGTTCCCTTCCGTCAGACCAGATGCAACCGTACTATGCACAATGCTTCCCTTGCTTCAGCCTCGCTTCTACAGCGTCTCCTCATCACCTTTAGCTTACCCGGATGAGTTACACTTGACCATCGCTGTGGTCACGTACAAAACAAGAGGAGGTGAAGGGCCATTACACTTCGGAGTTTGTTCAAATTACCTAAATAATCTCAAACCGAATGAGCTGATTCCCTGCTTTGTTAGAAGGTTAAAGCTTCCGTTTCTATTAGTATAGTATATCTATCTCAAATTTTGTATCTAAAATATATTAATACAATACAACATTCTGAAAGACAGCAGATTCTCTAATCAAAGGATCAAGTTTACATATTATCCAGTACTAAATTGTTTGTAAAATTACCACGAGTAATTAATTTTATAAGTTATGTTTTGGTTTCAAAAGTACCGGTAAGCTTCATGACATTATTATTAGTTAATAATTAATAGAAACTATAGATTACTCTCTTCGAGATACCGATCCGAAATACTTAAAGCAAGTAGATACTTCTTATTCTGGTTGAAAGCTAATAAAACTTGAAGCTGAAAGAGCTTTTAGTAAGAAAACGTTATTTGGTGCTACAAACTGATGTAAGCTATCAGAGCTACCTGGGACTTGTAATAGAAAGTTTGCTTGCTATTGTACAGTGCACCAGCGTTTCACATCCCAGCCGATACGAGTCGCCCCGTTATCATGATCGGTCCTGGCACTGGCATTGCACCTTTCCGGGGATTCTGGCAACACAGAGTAAGCACTTCCCAGACTGAACCTTGTCCAAAACTGGGAAAGATGACACTGTTCTTTGGATGCCGCACAAAGGAAATGATTCTATACAGACCGGAACTTGAGGTGTTGAAAAAGGAGAACGTTTTATCAGACATTTATCTGGCACTCTCAAGAGAACCTTCAATCAAAAAGGTGACTTGATTTCAAGCCTCTTATATACACCGAGAACGCAGTGTTGGGCTTCATGGGTAATTCGGAACTATTAACTACCTAATATTAATTTGTTAATAAACTTTATTTTTAATATTCCAGACATATGTACAAGACTTACTCATTCGAGAGGGGGAGAGTATTTCTCGGCAAATTCTAGAGCAGGGTGGCCATGTTTATGTTTGCGGAGATTGTACAATGGCGGAAGATGTTTACCAGACATTGAAGGCCATAGTACAAGAGAAGGGTCTAATGAATGATGTTGAAGTTGAAAACTACATGCTTTCTCTTAGGGTGAGTTGACTAATGATTTTCCAGTACACTTGAAAAGTATAAGTTACTTCTAGGTTAGGTTAACATTGATTGACTGTCGAGTTGTTGTGTGGTAGAGTTTTCAGAGAACGTTTAATATTAACTGTTGATATTAATGCTTTGTATTGTTGAATGCTTGGTAATACCAGGATGATAACCGCTACCACGAAGACATATTTGGCATCACTCATCGAACCGCAGAAGTACATGAAAAAGTTCGGAAAACAGCTTTAACTAGAATAGAATCCAACTATGGAATTAGCAATTCCATTGGTTCAAAGTAACTGGTCTATATAAAGATTACTGATGGCACATCTCGTCCAGCAGAATCATCAAGGTTGTTAAGACCATTTGTGAACAACACAGTCTCAGCAACTATTCGCTGAGATGAACAAAATTTTACTATGAAAATGTTATATCTCTGCACCACCATTTTGCTATATGATTGTTTGTGCTGTGAATTTTTAATTATTGTTGTGAACAATGTATGTACAATGCATTGGTACTAAAATCTATGTAAATTTCTATTTTCTCTCATGATACACTAAATTCCCAAATCTTTCTCTAAACGTTATTTAACGAGTTTTATGCATTAAGCATGAATTTTAAGTCTTGACAATGTTCCTATACTAAAAATATCTACGCATGTAACTATTCACGCAGAGTAGAAATACCAAGTGGACATCATATTATCCCACATCTGGAACACTACAAATGAGAACTTACTGCTTAAAATGAAATCATGACTAATTCTCATTACTAATTAAATTATTATATACTAAATTAATTTATTATACATACTTAATCTTGATGTTAAACATACCCACGTCAATCATAAAATACTACTTCTGAGCACAAATATTTAATTCAGGTTTCAGATACACGACAAAATAAAATATTACATACTACTACTACTACTACTATTGAAAACTTCCCCCAGTTTGGAAGCACTTGTTGGATTGTTCGTTCATCTTAAAGGTCTTATCATTCAACTTTAAACATATAAAATAATTATGGTGAACTATGTCATGTGAATTTACTCAAAATGCGATAAAATAAATTTTATCAGACGGCATGTCTGTGCTATTACGTCAATATTAATTAAGTAATTACTTAAGAATTGTATGTACATGTATAATACAATGTAATACATATATAATACACCCACAATATATACCACTTTATAAGTTCCAGCGTCACAATTTGTATGTACACCTTCTAAAATGTGATTAATTGACCATGAATTACCTGGTTAAAACTGAATGTTAATGTATTTTCTCCTGCTGCACGAGTGCTTGGGCAATGAAACTAATTAAGTTACAAACTCTCCGTACCTTAATCACCATAAATAATACAATTTATGTGAATTCACTTGTGATTTATCCATGTTACCATGTATGTATGTATATGTATAACATATTACGGTGCCCACATATTTTCCTAGGTTACAGTAGTTTACCGGTGCCAATTGGCATCGCCCTATAGACAGATTTTGAAAACTATTACTTTTTATTAGTGACATGTTATATCAGTATTTGTCTGCAAGTACGGACCTAATTATTATAATTCTTGTTATATTCCTGTTATCATATAATTTAGTGACTTATTTAAAATTCACTCGGCCTATGTATTCCTACATAATATAATAAATAAAAATACTGTTCGTTCAAACAACTAATCCTATCAGGATAAGTTTGTCTTCAACGGTTTTTACCCAAGGGGACATCAAAATCTAATGTTACAAACTCCCTTTGATTTTTTTTCTCAAGAATTTTACTTTATTTAGAGGAAGATATCAACAACCATTCACACACAATCTGCATCAAAATATCGTAAATTATTACGTTTCTTTATTCATTGATTTAATTCATAAAACTATATGTGTAGGTAAGTATAGTAATTTCTAGAGCTGCGAATTCAATCGTTCACTATTATACTTGGTAAATTATTCTCCGCTTCAATCTTCCTTCTACAAGAGTTGAACTATATCGAAAGAATTCTTCAAGTATAGCTACATGCGAATCTAGTAACCATTTATATTGTAATTATTTTTCCATTATATTCATTAGCCGTCAAATACAATATTATGATTAAACAGCAGGTACACTACAACGAATACAATGTCAAGGTAAACGTCCTACCAAGGATTTTAGGAGAAAAAAATAAGAAATAATTACAAAATAATTTTGGAAACAGTTATACATCTACGTATGTATTTTTGTTTCGCTCTTATACATTTTCTAAGCAGCCACATGTCAATTTAATGCTGCAATCAAAGTTATAAATTGAATCGTTATTTGTTTGGCCGCATTAATAGTCTTCTACCAATCCATCTAAACATTTTCATATTTACCTCTGACAGAACTTGTACGCGTGTAGAAAATTATATACAAACAAAAAATTGGATTTATTCACGGTCAAATGTTCGAAAAGAAGGCTGTGAATGTTCACCCGAAATGGTGAAGTACCAGCCTTATGTTGGAATTGGAAGTGAAAATATGGCATTTCAGAAAAAGTGAGGCAGAAAATGAAAAGTAAAAAGAACGATTCCTTTTGTATCACTCGATATTGACTCACATTTGCAAGTATCTATATTATATAGGTACAATGTGTGCAGTCAGAATGTAAATAAGGTACATCTGCATACATTAATATCACTCTAATGACCGAACGATTACTACAAATTCCTCTAAAATATTCATAATTAATTATTTAGGGCCGCTCATAACTTGTAATGAGGCTGAAAGAATACTCGCCCAACTGTGCCAAACTTCAGTTTTTAATGACAATACTCTTGTATGTATAATATAGCACATCTTGTTTGAGAATGGACCCTTACAATACTGAAGTAATGACTTTGGTAAACATAGCGTTTCGAGTTGTACGAATTATATTCCACTTATCACGCGTAGAATGCCCACACGAAGATAGCGATGGTCATAAGCAACACAGCGTTACTATTCACAAACCTGTTGATAACAAGAAAGTATGTGTAAGGAATTGATGACGTTTAATAGTGGTGCACTGATTAAAATATTGGCAGAAAGTCATTATTACCGTCTCCAAAATTTGGCTTCATTGAGAAACTTTGCCGCAGTCGCTGCTTCTTCTTCAGGCGAGAGCTTTGGACCTTCTTCCGCCTTGGCATCTGCGGCTGCTTTCTCACTTACACCACAAATGCAGTTGAGCATTTTCTTCAACTGCGACTCCTGCTGAGTGCCTTCTACAGCGAACAAAATTAATATTGAGATTATTGTCTGATGAACATAATGCCTGATTTAAATTCTAACATTATTCTTATTTTCAGCAACGCTAAAAGGAAGTCAGAGCAAAATAATACATAAATAAAAGAAATATTGTAGAAATCATAAACAACTAATGCCATTTAAAACTAAAACCAAATAGAACAATAATTTAAATACCTTCTTTGTGATTTGAAGCTTCATTGGATGACTTTGTATCCTCTTCCTCCTCCATTGGCTTGCGGACTTCTGTGCTATGACGTGACCAGTAGGTCAAGCGATACAACTATACATATTTAAGAAATGTAAATGTATTTATGAGGTCCTTTGATTCTATGGAGGAATTCTACTCTACTGTTTATTTTCATTACGTTACCTTTTCTTCCTCAATGGGCTTTGTGAAGAGGCTAATGACGAACGTAATAACCAAAGTGATGATGAACAAGATGCAGCCATAATGGAGGTAATGAATGTCGCCGACGAAAGTTTTTATCCAATCCGGGCGTAAATCTGGTTCGACTAAAAATAAATAAGAGCATACGTATTTGCAAGAGATTTTGAATTTTTTAAAGTATATAAAACTCGTAGAAATTTGCATTTGAAAAATATAAGAAAAATTAGTAGGTTCTCACTTGATCCACAAGGTGGAACTGTGTAAGAAAATTCCAGGACAAACCGAACTAACCCAAGTATCAGACCGATCATTAGACCCCAGAAAGCTCCCTAAAGAAATAAAAACAACTTCAAAACTGACACACACACAATATAAACCACAGAAACAAGATTCTAAACACATAAATTATCAAAGCAATTTAGTTGTGCAACTGCTAGAAAAACATGTACTAAAAAGCAGTTCATATTAAGAACTATACAATCAACAATTACATGCCACTGGCATTGAATTAGAACTTAAAGCATTCAATACGTTTTGTGTATGTCATCTTATTATATTTATATTTAAGAGTGCATTATCACATTCAAAAGCTACAACGAGATTGGATCAAATGTTATGAAATACTATAGGCAACAAAATATTTTAATTAATTACTACATATCAGAGAATTATAAGGTAGAGAAGATTTAGTCAGATATAAATACATTGGGGTGTTATAATCTACAGGATTGAAGCACATGTAAATACTCGAAGACTATTATGAGCTTCAACAAGTACGATGTCTTGAGCTTACGTCTTCACCTTACTTATTGTTAGTGCTTGGTGTAAACAACTGAGAAGAGAACTTGTGATTGAAAAAGAACTTTCCTTCGTAGGAGAAATTGAAGACAGGCTGGAAAGCCTCAATGGAGCTTTCTCCAAGCATTCAAAACATATTCACTGTAAACCATAACTAAATCATAACACATGACTACGTCAGAATTCCCCTACTGTGTCATTCTCTTTTCACTGTACATACATACACACCCTTCCGCTTACACAGCAAATTCAATCTTATCGGCACTGTGAGTGTTTTGAAGAGTAAGGTATAACTTACACTCGAATTCCACGCAACTGAAAGTTACAATCGTCAACATATGCCAGCAGTCATTCAGGGAGCAAACCAAGCAAAATCTTCCGGGCGATTTACAATTATGAATTAAATTAAATTATTGTAAACTCTACAATGTTATACTATAAAATAGTACGAAGTTTTTCAAGCCATTTTTTCTCGTTTCTCTCCTTTTTTGTTCCTGTACTTGCATTCATAACATTCCCTGTCCATGCGATTTCTGAAAGAAATGTTTAATAACGCATAATCCTATTACTACATCAGCTATAGAATCAAATTTTAGAATGGGGAAATTTACAATCTAACTCAATTTAGCAACATTTAAGGAAGTTATTCTAATCGTAAGCTGGTCATGCTGCAATAAATATTCAAGAGCTTACGATGTTCAGGAGGAAAATTTGTATCACCAGGCTAAAACATTTTTTTTTATTTCCATCACTTGAACATTTAATTTGTTTTATACTGGAAGTATTTATAAATGTAGGAAAACCGAGCATGCTATTTTCCCATCACGAAAGCTTTGTAAACCTTTTACTACAAGAGTTTCACACATTTGGTTGTTTTTTGGCATATGAACGTTTACTCATTTGAGCGCAAGGGATACATGCATCAGTGCATATACATACATTAGTGTACTAGGGCTGGGGTAGTGAAAGCCAAAGTGGATGCAATGAAGTGAAAGCAACAGGTAAGTGCAGACATATCAAGTTCCAGGGAGGAATTTCTATTAATTTTCAAGAACCTGCTCATTAACTCTCGGTAGAAATAAAGCTGCGAAGTAGATTGCAGATACAGGTGGAGCCATGAAGGATGTAATGCTCTGAATATATTTGAAGAGCTGGGATTCTCGATAAGCTATGATAATGGGTACCCAAATGATGCTAATCGACACCAGGAATAGCACGAACAACCTAAAAATTTAGAAAATGAGGTGTCCAATCAACCTTGTACTTGTATTCACAAGTGTTTCTACACACTTTAGTATTTGGAGTGCAAACCCAGAAACCTCCATTCAATTAACAATATAGCTCATACATTACACCACTAAAGTGTGTTCATCATCAATTGCATAAATAAATCATTTTCCTAAACACAAATCATTCGAAAAATTCATACCGCACAGTAAAAAGTACTGATTGTACTGTCACATGTATTTGAAATGAACAAATAATAATCAGTGCGCTGGCAGCTGAACAAACGACTGAAGATGGGAGTAGTTTTATAGTTATACATATGTTGCACTTATGCTTTGTGCCCGTGTCTCGTTAGTTTTTTTAATTAATTCCTAAGCAATTCGAATCCAATTAGTTCCATTTTGTACGGAGCCTTAAATAGATTAAAACCAATGCCAACATGTACATCAACGGTGGTATTGTACGTGGAAAGTTCTAAATGGCTTGTAGGTTGGAGTATATTGGCAAGCACGTAGGGATTGATGTGAAACGTGCAGTTGCCACCAGTGATGCTCGGCTCCTTCTTCCACTTCATGCTGCATCTCAACGACATTCTCAACTCTGATTCGAGACTGTGGGTGTTAAAGTTGAAGAGACAAGAAACAAACTTTCATTTCAGGTTGCTTCATCGCAGCATCAATGTCAACACTTGCATTGATTTTACTCTCTGTTTACTTTTATCAACCGAGCTATTCAAGGAGAAAGAACCAGCAGCAAAGATCTCCACTAGTCAATAATATGTCAAATCACACTCTGGAGCACTAGTTCTACCATCTACACAGCAACATAAAATATATAATAATAATAATAAATATTGAACATTCTAAAAACTCTTAAAACAATAAGTCTGCTTCAAACAATTTCCCGGCACCACATTAATCTCTCTAAAAATACCCCAACGGAAAGTAGTCTAATGTAAAATGATAAATAAATCACACAAAGGACACAACACAATTATGAAGACCTGCTCCGTCACCTCCACCATGAATACAATTAGATTGTTTCGCGGTGATACCTGCGTAAACTTGTAATGTTACGTTGCTATGTAAAAGCAATAAAAAGAACAGTTGCCAATTAGTTACCGATTCATTTGTCCTTGGAACAAAAAGGGCCAAAATATAGACAGCAGTTACAGGGGGTGCCAAGAAATTAGACACAGACTGAATGTAGACGAACAGTTGAGACGCATGCAGATTATTCAGAACAGGCACCCACAAGATGGAAATCGCAAGAAGAGCCAACACGGAAGCTCTAACAGTATATGGTAGGGAATTTTAACATGCATTTCCAAATACAATACAAACCAAAAAAACATTTATGAGGGATTCACATATTGAAATGTGTTCTTCGTTTTATAGTTTCTAGAGTTCGTGTAAGTATATTACTCCCCTTACTGAATCTCGCAAATCCAGAAATGTGATCAAGGAAGAGAAATCAGTTATATAACTATAAGTCAGTAAATAAAAACAAGGTCAGAACACTTTGTTGGAGTTACCTGCCCACGATGAGAAGCTCTGTATCGGATGGGTTCTTGCGGATACGAGTCCAAATATCAATCGTAAAAATGGTAGAACTGGAGTTGAAGATTGATGTCAAGGAGCTCATTAACGCAGCCATCATGACAGCTAACATCATTCCGGAGAGACCTTGAAAATAAAATTGAGTTGTCATGTAAACATTGAGAAAGATATGTCAGCGTCACGGTTAAATTAATTAAAGGTAGGGAAAGATATTTGCTGAGCTGGGTGTCCAAATATTATTTGCTCTTCAGCTTTATTCCAGTATGAAAACAGTGACTCAACTAAAGTTTATAGCTTAGGTTCTGGAAGTACTAAGGCTTACACTGTTTATTTCAAATTACCTTTGGGCATAAGTTTAATCACCAGTTCCGCATAAGCAATGTTGGTGCAGCCAGATGCCGAACCGCAAACTTGAGTGCAAACCTCAGGATCCGCACAAGCAACTCTGTTGGTGTAGAGCACACGGGCAGCCATACCGGGGAAAACGAGAAGGTATAAAGGTAAAAGCTTCAAGTATCCTGCCAAGATGCAACCTCCTTTTGCGTTAACCATGTTCTTTGAAGCCAGCGCTCGCTGAACAATCACCTGAGATATTTGACAAGGAAATACTCAAATTACTTATCATTAGGAGCGAATAAATATAGAGAGTTTATTTAATAATAATACAAAAAATAACAGTATAATACTTTATGCGCAGTTTACCATTGTAATATATTTAACCAACTCATTATATAGTCGGTGGAGATGCAAAGTGGAATATCTTTATAAGCCTAAATGCAAAATGAGATATCCACCATCAATTCAGTGTTAGATGGGATCTCCCGTTTAAATTGCATTAAAACATGAGCTTCTATTTAAAATTTCAACTGCAAGGCAATTGTAAATTAGTGGAGTTATCCCACATTGCACGTACAATGATGTTGAATGTCTCACTTTGCTGCTGTAGACATACGAGATAGCCCACTTTGCATCTCCACCGACGATATGTCGTTAGTGTAATAAGTCATATAATGTACAGATATATACAAATAAGGAAACTAATAAATCAAAAAATATTAATTATTGAAATATTCTTACCTGATCTGAGCACCAATACCAAATAGAGGAAATCGTGAGCCCAAAAATGACACCTGTCCATGGGAGATCTGACTTTCCGGGACGAATATCACGGAAGAGGTGCATGGAATCATCCGGTACGACACCGCAACTCCGGTTGGTATGAATATCGTACAATGTCACATTCGGCTCCGAGTGCATGTATTTTTTAATTAACTCCTGGTAACCGCCGACCTCTTTGAATGCTTCATGTCCATGACAAATACAAAAATCTCACATTAAATAATATTCAACTATCATTTTGTACTTCAATAATACGAATCATTGTTATAACCACAGACGTTTTAAGCTTTTAAGTTACAGAAGAAACTTATTAGGACATGTGCTCAATTTAAATGATTAACTATTTGTACGGAAATCTATTGAAGGCAAAAATAAGTACCTACATAGGTATGTAATAATGTATATGTGAAAGCGACAACAATAAAAAGATAAGGAATCAATAGACGCTCAAGTCGAAACCTGTGCAGTGGTGGTTAATTGTGTAAAGAAACTGGCTAAAGTAAGCGTAAAAATTCCGCATGGGTAAGCATAATAAATCTATCATGGCATTGAAAGCGGAGTTCATGGCATTTGAAAATAATGCCTTTTTTATTCACGAATTGTCCTCGACAATAATAAACGAAATGGGCACTAAAATTGTTCTGGGTCCGTGTAATGAGCTCCTTGAGCGTCCTTTGTTCACAAAGCAATAATCGAGCTGCTTGCTTCCATTTAAGGGATTAGCAGGAGCTCAGTTAATGTCTTACATAAAAACATGAGGATGAGTGCACCAATGATCATCAGGATCGTTTGGACAAAGTCAGTCCACATAACCGCAGTGAGACCGCCAGCGATGGTGAAGAGAGCAGCAATCGCCAGGAGTATCATGATAGAGCCGTAGAGACCTTCACAAGCAACAAAAGCATAATAAGGATTCTATATACTTTCACCACCAGAAATAAACCCTTGGAGAGAGTTCAAAGTCTCCCCGGCACCTTAAATATTCATCTAAAACATCTTTCCATTCACTTAACTAGGTAGTAAAATCCATGGAGAGTAATTATAATCATATGTAGCAATACATTTTGTGTTGATTTCCACGCAGTTTAACAAATCAATAGCACGTAATAAGATAAGACATAGAACGAACCTGTATCTCCTCCAAATCCAAGTGCCAGCTGGATGAATAAAGCTCCAGCGTAGAGATCCGCCTGTGTAATGTGAATACGTATTACGTTTCCTGCATTCAATTCTGAAGACTTTACCTGATGCGCGCATTCAATTATGCATTCCCACCTGGGAGAAACTGTCTAAAGCAACGAGCCTCGTTATTTGTATATGAAAATTTACAATCTAGCCACGAATTCTGTATAAAAAATCTTGTTATGCTGAAATTTAACGTTTTCTTATAACAACTACATATTGTTGTATTAATTAATTTAACATTGGTATGTGTGCAGAATGAAAGCAAATATGGATTTTTTGCGATTTTTCTACTTGGTATTTTATTAAAAGTGAAGGATTGAAATGCGATTTAATGATGTACCACGTCCGTCAACTTCACAAGAAAGTAAACAATCTTTGTAAGCAACGTTTGTAGTATTTGTATCAACAGTGCTGTGCTGACAGCAATGTTGCTCAGATGAAAATCTAATCCGAAAATTCACTGCAGTTTAATAACTGGGACATGTGTATGCCTTTTAGTACAGCAGGTGTTCTCTATTACTTGAGCAAACAAGTCCTCCAGGGCTCAACTGTCTCCATATCCATAGTCAAACCATCATTTTTATATTCACAACTAAACTAGAATTTTTCTGGTGTTCCTAACATTTTTGATATCCCTAACGGAACTAAAATACTTCGTATTAAATTTTCATTTTTCATGTATCACATCCAAAGTTTCATTGGCGTAGATTTTTGTGCTTCACGGTAATCTTCGTGATTAATGATTTAAAAAAAACTTGTTTCTGCTGGGTGCTTAAACTGGGATACAAAAACTGATAATTTTAAGAATCCAGAAGGGATCAGGAATGTAAAGAAATGTCGCCGTTGGCACTGATTGATAAAGATGAAATATTATAAAAAGATGACAGGTTGGCAAAACCTATGTAAACCAAGGATAATATAATAGTAAGGTTGTCTCGATTAATGGCGTCGCGATCGAAACACGATGACGTTGTTCAAGTAGCAA